>PVHY01005245.1:0-21843 GCA_004024945.1 Uropsilus gracilis
AAAAAGTCATCCTTTGGGGTGTTGGTAAGTCCTCTAGGAAATCACCCCCTGAAATGTTAACAATATCAGCAGGTTGGTGGGACAAGAAACAAATATGGAAGAGGTAAAGAAAAACTGTTTCCTCTAGCAGTGTCCTTCCCATTCCTTCAGTCAACAAAATTTAGCATTGTACCAGCTGGCTAAAGAAAGGTGCTTACAGGTTCCAGCTTCCAAGAAAAGAAAGTAGGGCAAATAAAGGTAGAGTGGGAGCTGAGAACCAATAAGTGATAACACAAGCACACAAGCACACAAGACTAGAAGAGCTTTCTACCAATAATACGCAAAACAGGATCTTTCCCCCTGGCCATTTAACAAAGCAAATTGTGGTCAGGGCAGAAAAACTCAACAAGGGGCAGCAATTTCCTTTCATATCCACATAAATCATGTACACCTCTTATTCTTTCCTTTTATTCTTTATGGATTCTCAGCTCAGAATAGTACCCAAACCTTATTTATTTCATAACCAACATTTCCCACTTATAAGTTCCTCTTATCCATAATTGTGCAGGAGAAATGCTCTTGGGCTGTGTCTGTCTACAAGATCTCACACAGGTCTTTGGCCAGTGAACTTTCCCACAGGAAAGGCATTCTTCATCTCCCTTTCTATCACATTTCATTCAGAAATATTTCTTGCAGGTAAAGTGTTAAACAAATCCTTTGAGTCCAGAATAAATAATCTCATCATGTTAACTTATTTCTCACTCAATAAAACCATCATAAAAACTGATTAACTTTGAAATTCCAATCTCTGTTAACCAAAAAACTACCAAGACCTGTCACTAAAAGCATTGGTTTTGGAATCTGACAAAACTAGTATTCAAATTTTGACTCCATCATTGTTAATTAGGTGCTTTTAATCAAATATCTAGATATGAGTAACCTTATTCTCCTTTATGAAACAGAGATAAGGTTTACACTGTAAGATTATTTGAGAATCTAAATAAAATAACCATCGTTCGTTATTTTAAAATAGTTTGTTGAGTGTTTCCTATTTGCCTGAAATTTTGCTTAACAGTGAAAGAAAGGTGATCTTAATAAACATCTGGCTCAAGATAGATGCTTATAAAAGGATTTCCTTTCCTTTTTTTCCTTTTGTTATTGTTTGTTTTGTTGCTCATTACAGCAACAAAATTTAGTTATTATTATTCCACTTATTTGTATGAAAAGTATGAAAAAAACTATTATTCCACTTTTTTTATGAAAAGCACAAGAAAAATCTTTATAGATTCCATTCATACCTGAGCATTGTTAAAACCCCTTCTTATAAAAATACTCTAGAGACTTTTTTCATAGGGTATTTCAAATATTCATCATTGATAAGAAATTTGTCTAAAAGAGAAAAATATCTCAGGTATGCCACTATGTGTGATCAAGAACATTGTTAGCGGGCATATGGTATTCTTTATTTATACTTTATAAATAATAGTACACATTTCATACACCTCTGACATTCTTATTATTTTAAAGATATGTTAATATATTTTTATATTATTTTAAAATATATTATTTTAAAGATATGTTTACATATTCCAATATGTAAAATGTTAACATTTTACATATTGGAATAGAGAGATTAAATCATTTGCTCAAGGTCACTCAATATATCAGTGACATAATTACTAGCTAGATTCTAAGCTTCTAGTGCCCTGGCCCTCCTCCCTCTTCTTTCTCCTTGAGAAAATATTCAACTACAATGATGTCTACTTGCCTTTTACTCTCCTCTTAAGAAAGTACACTGAAAAAAACTATTACTTGCATTTTCCCCCAAATCAAATTAATCAGAAAATAAAATTAAAGTACATCTATTTAGCAAAAAACTACTCTTTCCATTAATGAGAATTTTATTAAATATAATAAAATATTTCAGGCAATTCCTTTCTTCCTGGTGCTTTTTTTCCCTCTTCCTTTCTCAGATTTATTGAAAAGCATTTTTATTAGTGCAATAATAGGCTCCGGGACATGCAATTATATTGAGATGCTGACACTTTCCTGTTAGTTGCAGCCTTTGGCCTGAGGCCAAACACTGAACCCAAGCATATGAGTTTTTCTGCATGCAGTCCTGGCATGCCACTCGTGTACACTTGTCCTTATAGCAACCTCCAATTTTCATGCACTATGGAGAGAATTAACTAATTTTCCTACCCATTGCAATTGATCCAAATAGATACTCCCATCTCTCTTTTAGAGAAAACCAAAACTTTATTATAAAATTTTGGAGAATACAGTTAAAGACAGAGCTGATTAGAACTCTTTGACTTCAGTATCATGTGGGGAAATATAAAGGGTTTCATTACTTTATGAGTCATTTAAAACAAGAAATGCTTGCTCCTTTCTCATGAATTTTCTTTAGAACTTTTGCTTCTGTATACACTTTATTACAAATCCTCCTCCTTTCAAGTTCTGAGCCAGAGTATTTCAGAATACATGTGTAAAGACTGCTTATAAATAAAATACAAATACAAACCTTTAAAACTTTTAAAAATTTCTCCAGTAGGAATAATCCATCTTTTAAAAAAAGAAAAAAAGAAACTTCTAATGGATGCTTCTGATTCTATTCCCACTTTTTGGTAAAGACACAAAGTCCCAATATTAATGGAGTTAAACCTCTGCTAGTTTCTATGCCACTGACCTTCCCCCACAGATCCCAACAACCTTGGAAAAGCTGTTTGTGATGTTAGAAATCTCACACAACAAACCTTAAGTCTTTTCTCAGAAGATAGTGCTAAGAACGAGAACATATGGGACACAAAAGGAGACCATACCTTCTAATCTCGGCCTGAATGTGAACACAAAGAGCAAATTTGATCCCTGTCTTTCCTAGTCTCACTTTTCAAACTCAGGTCCTGTGATTCCCAGAGCAAAGATTGGAGGTGTTCAGGGTGTGACATTAAAATGACTTCTGCAGCCAAGAGATCACTCTGAAGCACTAGCTTTTCTGACCTACATTTGGTGTGGGGATTCTTGGAATAGACACCAAATGCATGCGTTTCCTTTAAACTAGACAATCAGCACTGATAATATTTCATTTTTCTCTCCTCATGGCCAGGGTGATACTTGGTTTCTGGGGCATGCTTCATTCCTTCTGGACTATTACCCTAACTCCGTGTCTCTCAGCAGTTTCTTTTCCTGTGTACTGGCTAATCTATTGCTTTAACCTGGTTGAATCTTTTTGGATGCAAATATCTCACTAGGTGACAGAGATGTCTATGAATACTTTGAAATATTGAGACCAACCTAAATCAGACCCAGTGTCCTTTTGGACACTGACAATACTCCTGCACCCCTTCTTACAGTCAGGTTCTAGGCATATGGGGCCCCAGTTCCTCCTCGCTACCCTACAGAGACTCTGCATGCCTCTGGGATAGTCTCAGGGGTTCCAGTGGCACAAATGTTAGAAATGATCCTTAGGAAAGCAGAAGGAAACAAAATTATCTAGGAATCTCTGCAGTTCAAAATAGGTATGATGTGGATAGAAATTGAAGTTTTGACCAGAATAGTTTTTCCTAAGCGAGGGAAGAATCAAGATGAGGTGGCTGGTGAAACTCTACTGACCTCCAAATCAGCTTTTACCATCACAAAAAGCTAATGTAGAGGACAGTAAATGCTTTTGGAGACAGAAATAGATAAAGATCTGGTTAGCATGTAATTAGTGAAGCTCCAGGTCCCCTCCTTCACAAACAAATTAAGACAAGGAGCTACATTTTCACACTGATAAAACAAGAGAATACAGCTTACATAGAATTTTTTATACCACACAATTATACCATTCTTTTAACATATCCCATTGTCATTAATAATGCAAAACATAGAAACATATATATGTGTAATGCATATATGTATAGATTGCCATGTATATGACATATACATATATAGTGGTGGTACATTAGATTTACCTCAGTTTGTGATGGATACTCACATTCTTCATCTCTCAACTATATATATATATATATATATATGCTCACAATTCATGTGACTTTTATTTCTTTCCCGGTCTCCCTACACCCAGATCTATCATTAGCCAATAGATCACTGATTGACCTTTCTCCTTCTTAAACCAGTTTCCTAGACTGTTTACACACCAATATTTTACCACTTCTTTTAACTATTCTATTCATGAGTAAGAGATAATCCCCGTAGACTTTTGCTCATATAAATCTCATTTAAGTATAATTAATTTTCCTTGTCAAATTGCTTCTCTTTTTACTCAGAACCCTAAAATGACATAGGCAAAGACTAAAATGCAAGCAAGGATAACTGATAATTTGTTTCTGAACTAATATCCAAATAAGTATGTAGACAATAATTGTCATTCATACCAATAATAATATTAATCTCTAATCTAGAGTCAGAAAATTAATACAATCATACAAATTGTGAGTTACTTTTATGTGCAATGCTCATTTCATTGTAATCTAGCTGTAGAAATATTGCTGAGAACTTGTTTCTATTGTACCCTAGTGTTTATGATGCTCTAGAAATATACATTAGTGATATTATATAAAGGATGAATGATAACTGCCTAATTCAATACTCACATATCTCACAAATTACCAAAAATGGGACTAATACTATTTATAGCTTAAATGTCACCTCCAGGTGGAAATAAAGAAAATAATTTTCAAACTTGGTCTACTTGACCCAACCCATTTGAATTGTGACATTGTTGGCAGATTGTTTTATTCAGGAAGAATCATTGTTTCAAATGTTGAATATGAAGTGAGGCTTTATTGATATATTCAACAGGTATTGGGTTTTCCTGTAGTACCAAAATGAACAACTAGGGCACATGGCTAAGGAAAAGAAAGAAGTTAATATGTTCAAATTTTAAAGAGATTTATTAATAATTGGGGGCAGCCACCTTAATCAAGGTTTACTAAGATTCATCTGAGAGGACACTATCCAATTAAATCCCCCATCCTACTATTGCCTCCATTATCTACATTAGCGATAGCCAGGCTAAATACAGAAAGAGACACTGGAATCTTCAACATCCTGGGAAATTCAGAGTTTATAATGAGAAAATATTTTTTTACTGCCCATGGGAAATTTTAAGGGTGCTTTAACTCCTAACAGGCAAATGAGGAGAAATCAGTAGAATCACTTGCAAGAGAAGGCCACTGGAGGAGGAGACAAGTCTGTTACTCCTTGGGATGATAGGTTCTGAGTCAGCAGAGTTGATCAAATGCCTCACTGCCTGTTCCAGGAGAGCAAGAGAGAACTGTAGAGATGAATAATGGAGTGAGAATAGTTGACAGGTTCACACCAGTGTTCAGGTGAATGATGCAGAAAGTAACTGCACTGTGTAGAGCTGAATTCCACAAAAAAGGGAGACCACGATTCACACCTGAGTCCACAAAGGCGGGAATAGGGAGTAGAGCAGCACTGACTCCAGACTTCTTTGAAGTTGTACCTGTGCCTTGAGAAGAGTTAGACAACTTCAGACAACTGCCACGCTGAGGTCACTAAATTGTCAACCAAACAAACAGTGATAGTGAAATGAGAACCAATTAAAAGACACTTCCTTATTTCTTCATCCTTTATCACTCCTTTCCAAGATGCCAGAAGATCTAGACTCAACAGATGGAGGAAGAGCAGATATTCAAGAGTGAGACCTCCTTTACTACTGCACAAGGGTGAGAAGACTAACTACCTTACTTCTGGTCAACTCTGTTCTGGAAGAAGGGATGGCAATACTAAACAAATCAACAAATGGAAGATTTCAATTGAATTAGACTGAAAGGACTCACAAAGCTATAGAATTTGCTTAGGGTATTTCTAAGGCTTCATCAACCCAGACAGAAAGATTATTAGCAATATTGTTGAAGGTAGATCTTAAATGTTCATAATCCACTTAGTTGACACTCTTTAATAAACCAGATATATTTTTCTAGACTCCAAGTTGTACTTTTATAATGTAGATTTGTATGAAAACATTACTGTGTACTTTTCTTTTGAAAAGTATGTTTTAGAGCTCAAGATGTGTGTGACAGGGTGTCTTGAAAAGAGATATTTATGAATCAAGCCTAAATAGAAACAGAAAAATCCAGTCATATCAGTCATATCAGTTGATCATCTATGCTCAGCCTGTACCCAGTAAGATCTAGCCATACTGGTCTCAATCACATCAAGTATAAATCTCCAAAGTTGTTATTTAGTAAAATAAACCCTAATAAAATGAAGGGTTTACTCCAAAAACTGGTAAATTCTGCCTTTGATACACCAAATATCCTTTTAATAAATTCTAGTCAAAATTCCTTCCATAATTCAGCCATGAATGAGTTTTAAATGAATCGACTAGTGCATCACTGTATGGCACAAATACAATTGCTATTGCTGTAAAAACCTATCTACATTTAGATTCCTTTTTCTCAGCTTTGGAAAAGACAGGAATCCAAGTTTGGTACTGATAGTGAACCAATATTATAAAAGCCAATTTTGATTGACTTTTCTGGACTTTTAGAAATTAAAAAGCATATAATATTTGAAGCTTTATTTTCTCTCATATTAATAGCAGACAGTTGACATGAACACAATCTGTCAGTATCCTATTGCTAGAAACCACATTAATAACAATAACGTGTCAAACAACAAATAGCTGCAAAAATATGTATATATTTTAATATACCACATATATTTAATATACTACATATATACACACAAAATACAAATAAACGAAAGGTTTTTATCCATGACTTCTTTCTTGAACAGAGATTAACAATACATTTGTAGGCTATCAAAGATTAGAAAAAAAACTTTATCAAAAGTTGAAGACTGTTAATCCAATCTATTTAAGGTATTTTCTGCTATAATTATATTTAATTCATGAAATCAAAATGCAAATGCCCAATTTTATTTCTATATCTATGTAGTTGGAATTAAATCTGGTATACTATTCATAATTAATAAAAAACAAAACTTCATTAATATGAATGATAATAAAAATAAAAGCCATAAATCTTTGTCAGCTATACTGGAAGACAGGTTTGTGAGATGAATATAATAGGTTTTTTTGTTCTTACTGCAATCAAATAATTCAGTATTTGGCTATATAATTTACAATTTTTGCTTCATGCAAGCAACCAACCAACTTCTTTAATTTTGTTTAGACTTCTACTGTCTTTGTTTACAGGGAAGAGAAACTTTATGGTGGCAATTTAATTCTCTTTTTCCCAAGATAACAAAACAAACAATTTTTCACCTACTGAATTCCAAGGAGAATCTCCTTATAAAATTAACTCCTATACAGCTGCTTCCATTGACTTTGTAGCCAGTGACAATGTGACTGTCTAAGTATTCTAATGACTCATGATGGGAACCAAATTTAGCTACAGTTCAGCTTTTCACTGTACTGACACTTTATTTTGAATTAATCAAAAATAAAAGTACAATCTGTTGTTCTGACCTGAACAGACACAAATAATTTCCTAAGTTCAAAAACTAATTTTAATATTAAAAATAAATATAAATATGCATATTTAGTCTTCATGTACATTCAGATAGTCCTAAAAATAAAACAGAAAATAATCTTCAAAAATTATTTTTATATCTGTTTTGGTAAAGCTTGAAAACAGCAGGAAACTTAGGAGGAAAATCCAGTGTCGTAAGGTTTCTGATTTAATATTTAAGAAAAAGTAAGTAAAGGCTCCACATTCTTTATATTTAACTTGACTGATTTCCACTTTCAAAAAGAAGGGGGGGAAGCAAGAAGGAAGGAACTGAGGCAGAGATAAAGACATGGAAAAAAGGAATGAATTGATATCAAAATCTTATTTGCAAAGGCTAGTATAAATTTGTAAGCTTAGTTAGTGCAATACACCTGAGAGTAAATAAGTATTAAAGAAATGAGAAGGGCCTAATGTTCAAAAATTGGAGTCATTATAAGGAAGGTTACCTTTTCTGTGAACAAATGTTTTTAAAATGCCTCCAATATGCTAGACACTGTTCTAGATGTTGGTAATAAAGCAATAAACCCCAGAAATAAAAGGTTCTGTCGTGCTAGATCTTCTATCCTAGTGAAAGAGCAGAAAAGTAACAACTGCATAAACCAATATAGACTGCAATTGTAGATAGTAGTAAGAACTATAAGAAAAAGAAGCAAGATGTGGGAAGACAGTAGGACTTTCATGAAGAGGTTTAAAAGGGAAGTCTTCTTAAAAGAGGTGACCTATTTGCAAAGATCTTAGAAATGAAGAGAGTTAAAGGAGAGTGTGGCATAAGATCATTCCAGATATGGAGAAGAAAACTGTGGTAGGGATTTCTCTGTAGATCACTCACATCTTCTGATTCATGTGCTTGCCTTTTCTAGGTGATAAAGCAGCACTCAATTTTTATAAACTTTTTTATACTTAGTTCATACTGAATAATGACTATGTTTTCAGTGCATTGAAATCTACATCGGGTCCCTGTGCCTTCTTTTTAATAACGTTTGCTTCAAGGGCTAAAAATGATTTTGGAGTAGTTTATACTCTTAATTTACTGATATGGAAACCAAATCCCAGAAAGGTTATAAATTCTGCCTCCTGTCTTATAACTAGTTAATAATAGAAGCAGGAGTAAATATAAATCTTAGTCTGCTGCTTTTCAGTCTATCTTGCTGTACGTTTACTTCTATCTATCTCATTACATCTACTAGACTTAAGTATCTTAGAAATAAAAATTATTTTCCTATTGCTACCTACCTAATTACATACATACATATATACATACTTCTCTATCTACCTATATGTAGAGCTTATTCTGGTGCCTTTCATAAAACTAATGATCAATATTTCATGAATGAACAATGGTTCCTCCAGGTTGTCCATTTGCCAAAATTCCCTAGATTTCTTCCATTCCTATACACTCTCTGATAAAATTGTTCTTTTTCCTAATGGAATTCTTCAATAAATTGTCAGGGGTCTACTTTACTTACTATTCTATAAGTGTTGACAGGATTAAGCATGGTTCTTGTCAAATGTTTCATGATCTAAAATACAAAGGAAGATAGTATAGAAATATAGAAGAAACTTATTAACATGATTACTGCATGTCTGGACAGTCTTACTGAAAGTAAGCAATTATAACAGTAAACCCTTATAGATAAAACATTATATTTACTATAGGGACTCGTAGACATTGTTCACATGAAATAATATTGATAACAACCAAAAGTTAGACAATGTGTTTTCAATAAATTATATTTTGACCTCATGTTAGATGAGCACATGTTATTAATAAGCATTTCATATGTATACAATTAGACTTCCTACATTGTTTTACTTGCAACACATATACACCTTTAGGGTTATTATCATTTGATCTATCTGACTGTTGGTAGTAGTGATATACATTGTTATCACATGGAAATATGTAACTAGGGTAGCTAGCAGATAATAAAGTAAATTCTTCCTAATTTAGTACTCCCTTTATAAAAAAGAATTTTTTTATAATTTTTTCTTTTAAACATAAAAAAGAATTTAAACTCTTGCAAAAAGACAGCAGTAAAAAAAAACAAATGAACTGGTTTTCTGTGCCCAAGTTCCCAGTACTTTGCAGAGCATAAGTTAAATGTCTCAGCTTTTCCACCGTGCAATTCAGAGAATGTGGTGGGAACAGAATGTGAAGGCAACTCAGCTGGAAAATATCTTAGATGAAATATTTTTGTTGAGCACTTTTCTCATGTGAATTTGCCTCTAGTTTGGTATATACTAGTCATCAGAACATGGCATTCATTTTACCTCATGTCTTGAGGATATCTTATCAACAAATTGCTGCATAAACCAGCAGAACCAAATTCAAAATAAAGCAGCCTTGTTTAACAAGGTTGTATCACCTAACAGTTACAGGCAACAGTTATATTTTAATGTCCACAAAATTCCTTATGATAAAATGGCAATGAGGAAAATTCCTGAAAGCCTCTGATCTAGTTGACTTTCTTCTCAAAATCAAATTAATGATTACCCGCATGCATTTATTTCTATGTTTTAAAGATACATGTCAAGCTTGATAGCTTTTTCTTCAAAGTGAATAATAGCAACCTAAATATGAAAATCATGTTTTCCCCAGATATGCTGTCTCAATAGATTCTTTCTTATATCAAGGAAAACAAGGCACATAGAAGTGCTTATCAGATTTATAGCTTATAAACTGATGTCCTGGAAAAAACAGCAGCTTATCCAGGAGGTGTCATCTGAACAAAAATATATCATAACACCCAAAAATAAAATTAGGAAAATCATATGAAATGTGATAAATAGGGGGGAAATAGATATTAGGTCACCTCCTAAATAATAAAAAAATAATAAATTAAAGTCATTTTCTTTTTTTTAATGAACCTAATAAAAATTTACACTTCCAGAACAATGGTTGTCCATGTGTTTTACATTCCATATGTGATGCTAGTGTACAGTCAGAGGTGGAAATCAATGTATTACATTAACATGGAAAACTAAAGTGGTCAGTGAGAGCAATTCAAATTATCCTCAGAATACAGCAATAAATCAAAAAGTTAAAGAAGTGGCCTTTCAAAATTTAACCTTTCTCATTCGATGCTCACTTAATTATTTCATCTTCATCAGCAACCAACCATGTTTCTGTTGAGGTAAAGCTTTCAAACTGTGCCAATTCCTTCCCTTCCCCACATCCTCTAGCCACAACTCATAAAGCCCTTTAAACACAGTGCTAAGGAACTTTTTTATCCATTCTTTTCTATTCTAACTGGACTGAATCTCACTCCAAAATTCTCAAGGAATTACACAGGACTCAAAGGAGATGATCATTACATGCTTGCTCATTATGATGAATCTGGTACAGGTCTAGAGTCCTCCCTAGGAAATGAACATAGAAAAAAAAGGAGATTTTCTCTTCCAAAACTCTGTTAAGTTTCTTGAAACTAAATGAAGCAATGAAATCTTATATTTACTGAAAAGCAGAATTTCTCGTTTTAGTAAGAATTCATCTCTCAAACAGATTCTAGGGTAAGCAGAAAAGAGTCAATCAAGATGTAGTCTTTAAACTGCCACTTCTTTTTTTTTCCATAGCATTATTGGAGTATAGCTTACATACAAAAACCTCCGCAAATATTAAATGAATACAATTTGGTAGGTTTGGGCATATGAATATACTCATGAAAATATCACCGCAGTCAAGGTATTAAATCTCTATCACTTCTAAAATTTTCCTTACATCATTTTAAGGTTTGTATTGTGGGGTGAGGGTGGTAATCTGTGGTAAAAACATTTAAGATGATCTCAATCTTCTTAACACATTTTAAGTGCATAATGCCATATTTTAAACAAAGGGCACTAAGCTTAATAGCATATCTCTAGATGTGTTCTCATCTTATATAACTTTCTAGCCATTGACCAAAAATCCCCCACTCCCTCTTATCCTGGCAACTACTCTCAGATTTTACAAGCTTAACTATTTTAAATTCCACATAGAACTGGAATCATACCACAGTATTCCTGCTATGACTGACCTTCTTCACTTAGCATGATGTCTCCCAGCATCAAAAAAAAGTTAAGTACAGCAAAAGAAGCAATTAATATAATAAAAAGGTTATCAAGAAATTAGAGGAAATACTTGCAAATCATGTACAAGACATCCCAAATATACAATGACCTCCTGTAACCCAATAGTAAAAAAAAAAACAATCTCTTACAAATTAATAACACAATAAATAACCTGAATAAAAATGAGAAAAATATCTGTACAGATTTTTTAAGAAGATACACAAATAACTAATTGGCATGTAAAATCACCAGATAAATGCAAATCAAAACCAGAATAAGATAACACTGCACCTATTAGGATGGTTATTATTTAAGAAAATATATTTGTTGATGAGGTTGGAGAAAAACTGAAACTCTTAAACATTGTTGGTAAGAGTAAAAATGATACAGTTGCTATGGAAAACAGACTTTCTCTGCTGATACCCAGGCATCTATAGTTTCTCTAGGTAGCAACAAAAAGAAAAAAAAAAAAAAAGGCTGGATAAAAACTTAATGCTTTAAACCTCATTTTAGAATTTGTAAATTATATTCCAATCCAATGTAATCAAAATACATCTGTACACATTTATCCTTTATACTGCCTCTTAATTATGTGGTTTATTTAGTTCATAAATATAGCAAAAGCTAACCTCAGACACAGATAACTTTAAATAAACAGAAGAACTGAAGTGGGGCAGAGGACTGCTAGAAGAAGTTTTGATTTGTAATACATGTCACTTCCATCGTAAATACTTCCATCATGGTAAAGTCCAAACAACCATGTGCTGTGGCCAAATACTTGAAAATATATCAGTTCTAATGAGCCAGTCAATATATAGATATGAGCAACCATTGTCTATCAATCTCCAAATATATTTTATCTGTTTACATCATGTGTAATCATAGAAGTAATCATTATTTACTCATAAATATTAAAATAGATTCAAATTAACTTTTGTGGGGAGACATAATATGGAGAAACTCCTCAATCAAGATTTAGACACTAGCTTTCTGTCCCATTTCTAATACTTCATAGGAATCACATTAACAATTTTATTGCTTTATTCATAGGACAACTTTTAATTCTGTGGTTTTAGTTTGGACATGGTTTGGTTGTATTACATGTGCCAAATGTGTATTTTTAATCCATACTTACAGGAATTCTATAGTCCTGAAGAAACAATCCTTGGTCATGTATTCATTTACAGACCATGATTACTGAAAAAGTTTCTCTCTCTCAAGTACAGTAATGCTACTCTTGCGGTAGAACATGAAAAATTGATACTTCAGAATCTATTTTTAATAGTTACATATGGCAGAAGGCTTTTCTATACCACAAATGGTGGAGAACGATTGTATGACTATGAAATTGTGTGTTAAGTCAATAACCAACCAAGTATTGTTTATTTTAAATTTTATACATTTTACATAATAAAAGAAGTCACAGTTCCAAAAAACTTTATTTTTTTAAATTCAGGGGTGAACACTCATTCTCTTGGATCATATGGAAGGGAAGTTCATGGATAAAAGAATTCCAGGAGACAGAGGAAACAAGGGAAGGACATTTTTTATTTATTAGTATCTGAGGTTTGATTATAGATTGTCAATCTATCTGTCTTTTGAAATGTTCTTTGTGTTTCCTCCCACAAGTATGAGAACTGGAAGATGAGAAGAGAAAGATGTCTCATGAGTTTTTAGATAACTTTTTGGTCATTTGTCCCCTACCAAACATATCTAATCAAAAATAGTAAAATGGCATCACTCATCTAGTAAATGAGTAATGAAATATTGAGAGAAAAGGTCACCACTCAAATATAACTAAAACAGAGATAAATCTGTTGCAAGCTGTAACAATATAAAACAGTCTTTACAGCAAGGTGAAATTCTGATCTTGCATTGGCCTTTGGAAACACAAGGAGTTCAGGGGGTTGACTGACTTTTAGAAATGGGAGTGTGTTAACTTCCAATATTTTATTTTCATAGTGTAGATAGTATATAGTATAGATACTTTTTTTCTGACATTTTATTAGAAAATATATGTGTTGTCCTAAGAAAACAGCTCTGTGGAACTGGATCACCTCATAACTTAATAATCACACACATCAGTAATCCATCCCCTTTCTATAACTGAGAGTCATTGTCATATTTAATCATATTCGTCATGATGATTGTTTTTCACACTCACTATTTCTAGGAGAGATATATTCATAAACATTAGTTAAGTTTTTTTTTGTAAATTGTATCCCATCTACCAAATATATTTCATAAGAGTTTGTTTTTTAAATGGAAAAGACAGTGGAAAGATGGAGTAAAAGTGTTTGTTGAGCCTAACTTTGAACCTCACAATCTTCAGGCTAAGTATTATTAGTTCCATTTTACAGATGAGGTTCAAAAGAATGGAGTAAACTGCTATAGGTTATAGCTACAAAATGACAGGCAGGGATAGTAAAACAAAAATTCTACAGATTATGATATGTAAGTTCAAAGATACATATCCTTCAAACCTGGATCTATGCTTTTTTCCCTTCAGGAACAGTACTTTGAAAACTTACTCATGCCCATCATCAATAGTTAGCTTTCTGATTTCTATCTCCCTCTGTCCTTTTAAACCCCATCGCAGCAAAAAGTAGTTCCCTTGTTGTTTGATTACAAATCAGGCATCAAGCTGGTTCTTTCATCTCCTCTTAGTGAGAATAGAAATCTCTAGCGTCATTTTAACCCTTTGTCAGAAATTCTCATTTTATGAGAATGTTTAACCCAGCATATTAATTAACTCCCCAAACTTCATTCAAAAGTAAGACTCCCCTGTTACTCTCAAGCTAAGTTTGGCAACAACAGACCATCTACTTTCATGAATGGAATATGGTCCTTCCCTTCTCTTTCCCCCATTTTTTGAATGTTTTCTCCCTATTAACTGCTTTTCCTACCTTCTTGAGTCAAATGTGTGGTGGGGGGGAAGAGAAGGAAAAGAGATAGTATATTTCTTACTTGACTATACTGTCATATTTTTCAGGTCTGGCAGACTGATTTTCTGATCAGAGTTTTTGCAGATTCTTGAAAGATTTTCATCCTGGTCACCTGTAAACACCATTGTCTTGACTAAAGCAAGTCTTATCTATGCCTAGTGCTCTTAATCCTCCAGTGGCTTCCAACCTCTGTGGCATAAACCTTATCCCTCTCTCTGTAGAGTACTTCTACCCCCCAATATACCATACTCTTTTGCAGAGTCATATGTTTAAATTATTACAGGTTAACCCTGCTACTGAATATTCTCCATGGCTACAATCCAGCACATTTGTCCCCAACAGACACACCTATAGAAACTTTCTATATGGAATTCTCTTCTCTTTAAGACAATTTTTAGTCACCCAGGTATGAATCAGGGAGCGTCAGGTCTGCTCCCAGTCATTAAGGAACACACATCAAGCTCTAAGAGCTCAACTTCTCTCCAAAGATTCCCATCACCACTGTGTTAAGCAGGAATGATGCTCAAGCATTCCCAGTTCTCTAAAAAAAAAATGTTCTTACAAATTCTGCTCTCTCCCACAATTTTTTTGTCCTCAATATGGGTTTCAGAGTCATCTTGCTGATTCTCAGATATGGGATCACTCTGGTAATTCTTTCTGAAATATAGCCCCTAACATCTTGATGCCTCCGCAAAACTGAAAAAAAGAGTCCTTTAAAACCACCCATTATATTTATTAAAGTACAATTACATAAGAGATAGTATCATCTCATCTGTAGGCTAAGACTGTGTTGATCACAAAGTAGCAAATTATTTATATAAAATATCCATTTTCTATATAACAACTCATTATGTACCTCTTCAGTTTCCAATTATTTTAATGTGATATAACTTCTTTACTTTTACCTCTTTCTCTCTTTTTCTATATCTATCTATATATTTCTATATTTCATATTTAAAAATCTTCAAGTACTTAACTACACATTCTGTTTTTATTTTTATTAGAAATATCACCCCTGATTATAGTTTTTCCATATTCATATTTTAATCTTAATGGTGTTATCCAGTAATATTCCTCACCTTTGTCCATTTTGAATTATCAAAAATTAGATACCGCTTTCTCTCTGCTCTAATTTCAGATAAATTGTTCTTCTCAATGCAAGTAGTTATCGTCACTCATCCAGTTGTCTTTCACAAACAGAGCAAAGCAGAATCTGCTTCTAAGTTAAACAAAAAGCAGAAATCAGAATGTCAAATTATAATTGGCATATCCCAGACATAATCAATATTGCCTTTTGCAAGTTCCTCCCACAGTTAAAGCAAACCCTGGTTAGCGCTGGCCAAATTTCGACTAATTTGGCTTCAAGTTATTACCATACTTAATATCTCTGAATCAACACTGATGACTAAGATAAAGTGAAATGATCAGTCTTCAATGCAAAAACTTTTTCACTTTGTGCCAACTATTGCTGGTGCACCTGTTTTATGTTCGGAGTGGGAAGAAAATCAAAAAAGATATGGCCAATTTTGAAAGAGACACAATGTTTTCAATGTCTCAAAATAGCTCAAATACATAGCATTGCTTCTACTACTTATTCAAACTACAAGGCTGATTAAGCATATGTGTAAGGCAGGCATGCAAATAAAAAAATTACCTACTCACATCCTACCTTATTCTGTCAGGTTTCAGTTTCCTATCTAAGAATTGATAATGTACCAAGTCAAAAAAGAGAGAAGCCAGTAATTTTCATGCAGTATGTATGAAAAGATAATGTGATAAGAGTTTCATAATTTCTGATTCAGTATTTGCAAAAAAAAAAAAAAAACTCTAGAAATGATCTAATCTAGCCCCTGTTTCTCAGCAATCTCAATTTATTAGTCCAAGCAGATTATACTGGTTAAGTTAGCTTTATTTTATAATAAAATTCACATGAGATTTCTTAGGAAACTGAGAAGTGGACTTTATATTAATTAAGGTCAGGTTTTTCTATGGTTGGAATTCTTGAGCCAGAAGAGGAATCAGAAATGGGTGCTAAGAAATGTTTTAAAGTATTATTTATGGCTACACCAACATCATTTGGCTGAAGAGGCTACACTCAAAAGTGAGAATATAAAGTCCTAAATTCATTTCTTTGGCTACTTTTGTGAGTGTGACAAGTTCTCCAAGCACTCAGAACCAAACACAGATTTATGTACAAATGAAGGTTGAGATTAAGCATCTATGCATGAAGACTATGAATAATAAGTTAAAGAGTAGGGCCAAAAATCAGCCATTAAGAGAGGAACTTATAGAAATGAGACTGAAGGGTGATTTAAAACCAGTTCAATTCTTAAGAGGAAAAATGTATTCAGTTTTAGTACAAATAGCTAAAAAAAAAAATCAAACCAAAATCAAAGATTCAGAGTACAGCCAAGAAATATAGACAGAAAGTGATTAGAAATCTAGAAGGATGGGCTTGCATGTCCAAAGAAGATTGTAAGCATCCACAAACATAACACTGAAAACTCAAATGGTGTAAAACTTCATGAAGAATGTGTGAATATTATTCTGTATGGATATTTTTTCAGTTGATCAAAAATTTCATTTTTATTTTCCATCTGGCAGAAGTCATCAGATAAGCCAAAATGTGTGTGTACAAGTATATCCAGGAGTTAGAGAGGAAGAAGCAATCTGACAGGATGATTTTCTTCTCAGGGTATACTTTCGGCAATACCCCACCCCAACAGATCAGATAATGCACACAGACTGAGATACAAGGCCAAACAAAGTATGTCATTTATGGAATTCATGTGCACCATAAAGGCCCCAAACATCCAGTTTGAAAAGGTACACTTATGACAAGAATATCCATCATGGTGCAAATCAACTGAAGTATTCTAGAAACTTTCAATCTGTTGCTGAGGTATGAACTGGATACCACTGTGGGATGTTGAGAGTCCTGAATTTTTACTGGGTTCATGAAGATTCCATATACAAAGTTTTTGTAGGTGAGCTTCATCAATCTACTCCCCAAAGCTATTAGAAGAAATTCTGATAGGCAATGGATCACTAAAATGGGCCATAAGCATGGGAAGATGTGAGGACTGATACATGAAGGCCTCAAGAGCCATGGTCATGGAAAAGGGCCACAGGTTCCATCACTGTTGGTCATTCTTACCTTTTGCTTGGAGAAGACACAAGGCTCTCCAGCTACACTGTCATTGTTAATAAGTCATGTTTGTGAATACTGCCAGTCAAAATTTATCAGTCAAAAAAAAAGATAAATAAAAAATGTATTTAGGTAAATTTTCAAACTAAATTGATACAATGACATTTTTAAAATGTATAAGGTCACTTTGTCAGTTGAGCTACACATCAAATTTCAAATTCCCTCAAGGCAATTTAATGCAAAAATAATTTGAGATAAATATCTAGGACAAAGTAACCTGGATGTTTTGATGGGTCTTTATGGAAATCACAATGTAACCATGAAAATATACTCAAGCATTAGAAATATACCCATAACAGTAGGAAATTAATGTTATGGGAATCTGCTACAAAAGGATCTGGCCAATGGGATTGGGAGACATCTCTTTGACAGATACCATCTGAATGTAAGATTTGAAGAGTAAGTAAAAGTTTCCTGGTAGAAATTTAACAGAAATGGGGATATTTTTGATTGTCAATATGAAGAAGTTTGGCAGGCATTCACATAAATTAATTGCCCGACCAACCAACCTAAGCATAATAAATAATGTATCATTTTGTTTTAACTTGTTCAGTTCAGAATTGTTTAATTTGGTAGCTATTTCATGACCTAGTCAAAGTACTGATGAGCTGAAAATAATTTTTGAGCATCCTGAGGTCCTATGATATCCAAATCTGATATCAGCTTTCTTGGACAAAATGCTATTAGTACCCAAGGTTGGAGGAGATATTTAGTTGGTTATTTGCCAAAATAATGGAGGATGCTCTTAACACTAAGTGGAAGGGACCCAGAATACAAGGCACCTTGAACAACAGGAATTTATTAGTACTTTTTTGACTTGAGAATGTTGTGCCAGACAGTCAATTAGGCAAAAAGTTTGAGCCTACAACTCATGTTCCTTTTACAAAAAATACAGAGCAGGCTTTATAATAGCTACATCTTTTGAGATCCACAATAATCAGGGCTATAACTACTATGGAATGTAAAAGAAAAAAGGTGTGGCTTTAAGTAAAATAGCATGTAACAAGATCCATGAATAAAATTATTGTTTCAAAGCAAATTGAGAGTCCTCTTTTCTCCTCAACATTATAATGAAGCAATGTTGAATGAAAGAACATTGTTGGTAAACCTACTATATTTTGACTGCTAGTGCAACACACTTAATCAACTTGCACTTGTACCCTCAAATCTACAGAACTTTTCAAATAGAAGCAAAAATTTGACAATCACATTATGTATGTGTATTAGCACTGTTTTGTCAGAAGATTTGAATATGAAAATAAGTACTATTTTAATATCAATCTTTTGTTATTTCTATGCAAAAATTGTGGCATTACTGATTTTATAGTATCTTCAAACTTTATTACATGAAAGGAGAAGTGACAAAATCAAAGATATATTTTAGAAAGAATGATAGCTCTCCAGGAAAAGGAAGAAATACACTTCATTGTTCTACACTATCTTCCTAAACCCCTCAGGACAGATGCTGACCTGTCTGGATCACTGAAATCATGCAAAGACAGCATTCTCAAGTCCAGAACACCAGAGAGGACAGGTATCCATGGCAAAAAGAATACCTACAAATTTGTCCCCATTTCACTCACCCAGCCATAGAATATTCACACAAAATATGTGACACATCCAAGCTCCTCTCCCAACACCTCAGAAGCTGCATGATAAGCTCTTAGACTTATACAGCTCAGAAAAGACAAACATCCAAAATCATATAAAAAACACAGTACTAACTACTGGAAAGGTAAAAGTAATTTTAATATCTAAAACAGCAAGCTGGGTTGATTCAAAAAAAAAAAAAAACAGCACCCTTAGACTTCAAAAGAACATGGTACAACGAGGAGAGTATAGTTCTCTAAAATCCAACCAAAAAGATATGGAAGAATTTATCTTCTTACAGATAAAGAGTTAAATGTGCCATGATAAATTCAGAGAAATGGAAGAAAATGCAGAAAAAAACAAGGAAGAGTGATATAGGGGAAATCTAAAAAGCTAATCAGGAAATATGACAAAATTCATAAAAACAAATGATGAGAAAGAAAATTAATAAACAGAAAAAAGAAGTCAAAGACTTCAATAAGAAAATGAAGGAGTTAAAATATGTCCAAAAAATGGAGAAGCTAGAAAAACCCAGTGAAATCAATAGAAGCAAATAAATTAAACTGAGAGTCAAATCAGCTACATTCTAGATGGCAGAAAAGAGAGAAATACAAAGAAAGAAAAATAAAAACTGAATGAACTATCAGACTCCATTAGAAAAGGCAGTATAAGGATAATGGATATGCCAGGAGGGGAAGAGAGATACAATGAACAGAGAAGTTATTCAAAGAAATAATGGAAACAAGCCTCTTAACTGGGGAAGAAACTAATTCTACAAGTCCATGATAGTAAGAGAATGCCTAGTAATCCAAATATAATAACACTTACACCAAGGAACATAATTGTAAAACTTCTACAAGTTCAAAACAAAGAAAGAATGTTTAAAGAGCCTGGAGAGAGAAAAAAAGCAAGAAACCTATAAAAGTATCACCATTACACTTATGTCACTCTTGTCTGAGGAAATCCTATGGGTAAGGAGATAATGGAATGGCATAATCAAAATACCTAGAAATAAAAATTGACATCCAAGAACACTGTATCCTTTCCTCATTTCCCTTATCTTATTTTCCCTATTTGCTCACTGCTTCATTTATTAATTATCACCATAAAATTGTGAGAGGTTTATTTCCCATATCTTGACTTTTTCTATGCTCTGGTTTTTTTGTTTGTTTGTTTGTTTTGTTTTTTACTGCCCTCTACACTGCCATCTGGGTCCACCAATAAGTTCTCTGGTCACTAAATCTTAACTCCAAAAGAATCTAAAACTAGCTTTTGTTAGGTTTACCTCTTGCCCACAAATATCTATAAAATCCACAGAGTTTTGATAAATTTTTTCATGCCAGAAACCTTCAGCAGTAAAAATAAAAGTGAGAGAATTTGTATAACCTAGAGTTTTTGTATAATTTAAGCTGAATTTCTTAGCCTCCTTTTGCCTTAGTATTCTGATAGGTAAATTGAGGTATGTGGGAGAAAATTAATCTCAGTTGTGAGAATAAATGAACTTATATATGTTAAGCAATATATGCTTACATAGAGCATGCACTATTTATTATACAAAATTTCAAAAGTTATATTTTATAGTCTAGCCCAATTGGTACTTAAAGATCATAATCCCAACAATACCTAATAAAACACATTAACTCCCACTTCATTAGAAAATGTGTTGTTTATACAAATATAAGCACACACCATAAAACTGAGTCCCCCAGGAGACACAGAAAACATGTCTTATTTCCAAATGAAATCTGCCTCAACACCAGCAGCCTGGGTGAGGCAGTCAACAATAGTCACTAAGTAAATACTATGATGTTCCTTGACATGGGAGTTTTGCTCCCACTAAGTCAGGATGAACCCTCCATCTGAAGTTTACTCCAGGTTACAAGATATGAGAAGCCATCCTACTAGGATTTCTATAAACTTCAGTCTCTTGGGAAAATGGTTCAACATTTAGGTAATTATTCTGTACATGCCAGATTACTATGGACTTTAAAGACTAGGGGAGAAGGGTACCATCCCCACGCTGCCTTCATGCAGACCCAGGCAGCCATCCCCTTCAGCCAGGTTCCTGAGGAAACCCGCCCAACCCTTCCCCCACCCAGGTGAGACACTGGAAGTCACTGCTGCTGCTTGTGGTACCAGCACAAATCACTAAACTAAACTACAGATCTATTTGTATAACCTAATCAAACTGAAGAATGAAAATGAATCCCTAAAATTGAAATTGAAAGAGACTCAAGATTTAATAGTTGCAATAGATGAGCTCAAAAATGCATGGAAAAGTCATGGAACAGATTAGATGAAATAGAAATAGACATACAGGAAGCCAAAAGGACACCAAACGACTTTAATGAAAGAAAAGCCACAGCGAGACACATCATCGTAAAACTTCCAAAAATCCAAGATAAGGAAAAAATGAGAACGGCTAGAGAAAAGAAATAGATAACAGCAAAGGAAAATCCATTAGACTGACCTCAGATTTTTCTGAAGAGACACTTCAGGAAAGGAGAGAATGGAGTCACATCTACAAAAAAACTGCAAGAAAAAAAGTGAATACTCTACCCTGCAAAGC
>PVHY01005245.1:21943-84992 GCA_004024945.1 Uropsilus gracilis
AAAAACAAACAAAATAAACCCAAAAATGACCACCAGGAAACCGTTAGAATTGCAAATATCAATAATCACCCTAAATGTCAATGGTCTAAATTCCGCAATCAAAAGATGAAGAGTTGCAGACTGGATCAGAAAACAGAATCTGCTGCCTCCAAGAAACACATCTTATCTCTAAGGATAAGTATAGACTGAAGGTGCAGGACTAGAAAACTACACTACAAGCAAACGGCCCCCACAAGAAAGCAGGGGTTGCCATTCTTATATCAGACAGAGCAGACTTCAAATTAACAAAAGTGACAAAAGATAAAGACGGTCACGACCTAAGGTCAATCCACCAAAAATATATAACAATAATCAACATATACACACCTAATGAGGGAAGACCAAAATTCATAAAACAACTACTAGTAGAACTGAAATCAAATATTGATGAGAATACATATGTGGTATGTATTTTAACACATACATACACATAGTGGATTTTAACACTCCACTCTCAACAAAAGACAGATCAACAAAACAGCAACTACTCAAAGAAACAAAAGCTTTAAAGGAAGAGCTAGACCAAATGGACCTAATAGATATATATGGGACACTACACCCCCAAGGAAAAGAATACACTTTTTTTTCAAATGCACATGGTTCATTCTCTAAAATTGATTATATATTAGGCCACAAGACAAACCTGAACAAATACACAAAGATTAAAATAATACCAACCTTTTTCTCCAATCATAAAGGCATCAAATTAGAAATTAACAATGAAAAGAAAATAAGGAGAGTAAATACTACATGGAGACTGAACAACAGGCTTCTGGAGATCACTGCGCAAAAGAAATCAAAGAAGAAATTAAAACCTACATGGAGGCAAATGACAATGATGACACAACCTTCCAAAATGTGTGGGATGCAGCAAAAGCAGTACTAAGAGGAAAGTTCATAGCAATACAGGCCCAAATAAAAAGAATTGAAAAAGCCCAAAGCAATACTCTACTCTCCCAACTTGAGGACTTGGAAAAAGAGCAACAAAAAAATCCAAAACCCAGCAGAAGAACTAACAAAAATAAAATCAGAGATTAATGAAATAGAAACCAAAAAGACTATCGAGAAGATAAACAAAACCAAAAGCTGGTTCTCTGAAAAAATAAATTGACAAACCCCTTGCAAGGCTTACAAAGAAAAGAAGAGCGAAAACTCAAATAAACCAGATTATAAATGAAAAGGGAGATATTACAGCAGACCCAGCAGAAATCCAGAAGATAATTAGAGACTACTACAAACATCTATTTGCAAACAAATACAGTAACTTGGAAGAGATGGACAAATTCCTAGAACAATACAGTCATCCAAAATTGAACAAAGAAGAAATAGAAAATTTAAACAGTTCAATCACAAGCAGTGAAATTGAGGCAGTCATCAGAACTTTCCCTAAAAACAAGAGCCCAGGTCCAGATGGTTCCACAAATGAATTCTACCAAACTTTCAAAGAGGAACTAATGGCTGCCCCACTTCAGCTGGCAGTCGCAGCCCAGCCTTCACATGCTCAGCCAAGCCTTCACTTTGTGTGGTGAGTGGAGGGTGGCCCCTGCCCAGGTGGGCACTGGGATGGGAGGGGCATGGAGGTGTCAGCAGCCAGAACCTGGATAGGGCTCTTGGCCTGCCTGTGGCCACCCTGCTTCGGCGGGCAGTCACAGCCCGGCTTTCGCGCGCTCAGCTTGGCAGCACGCAGGCTTGGCGGGGGGTGGGGGGCTGGGATGGCCACCACTTTCACTCACACCCCAATTACTAGTCCTCAGAAGGAAAGAGAAGAGAACTAATAATTCATTGGACCAATAGAATTGGTGAGGGAGCACACAAAATATTGTGCACAAATACGAGTGTACTGCAAGAGAAGGAACTGTGATAAAGACAAGGTATAATGGATTGGAGAAATGATCATGGACATCACCTATCACAGAATCACACCTAAGGCCACACAATGAGTGGATGTGTCAAAAGCTAAGGACAGATACACAACTCAAGAAAGCAAGGTCCCCTCCCCATTCCAGGGAGAGGAAGATCACAGATATGGGGCTGCAGGCCCACACAAAGCTACAATCTGAAGGATAGGAAACGATCTGCAAAGTTTTTCAGCAGATTCCCTCCACAGTGGGTATCTTCTACAATAAATGGAATTGATTGAAGACCATCAACAAGAGAATACACCAATAGATTCCAAAGGAGAATGAATAGCTACCCAGTACAAAGACTGAATATCTACCAACAAGGTTAGGTATATTCTAGGATCACAGTACCTCACCAAAGAAAAGGACATTGCCATAGAAAATGGAAAGACCAAAGGACTTAACATTGACCAAAAACAACGAGAGGGACCAGAGTGAACAGAGGGGGTTGTCAATGGTGGGTAGGGGAGAGGCTTTCCAATAATCATTTGCCTATACTGTAAAATCTAAAGTATGAATAAAATTATAAAAAAAAAATCAAAGAGGAACTAACACCAGTCTATTAAAACTCTTTCAAATAATTGAGAAAGAAGGAAAGCTACCAAATACCTTCTATGAAACAAGCATTACACTAATCCAAAACCAAATAAAGATAGTGCAAAGAAAGATAACTATAGACCAATCTCCCTAATGAACACAGATGCAAAATTCTAAATAAAATCCTGTCAAACAGAGTCCAAGAGTGCATAAAAAGAATCATCCATCATGACCAAGTGGGATTCATCCCAGTGGCACAGGGATTGCTCAACATCCAAAAATCAATCAACATAATCCACCACATCAACAAAGAGAAAAACAAAAACCATATGATCATATCAATAGATGCAGAAAAAGCATTTGATAAAGTTCAGCATCCTTTCATGATGAAAGCCCTGGAAAAAAATCATATAAAAAGAACATACCTCAACATAATAAAAGCTGTGTATGACAGACCCATAGCAAATATCATCCTCAATGGGGAAAAACTGAAACTATTTCAATTAAGGTCTGGAACCAGGCAAGGATGCCCACTCTCTCCACTCCTTTTCAACATAGTTCTGGAAGTCCTAGCTAAGGCAATAAGGCAAGAGGAAAACATGAAAGGAATCCGAATAGGGAAAGAAGAAATAAAGTTATCATTATATGCAGATGATATGATACTCTATGTAGAGAACCCTGAAAAATCAACAGAAGAGTTGATTGCAATAATAAACCAATTCAGTAAGGTAGCTGGATACAAAATCAACACACACACACACAAAAAAAAAAAAAAAAAAAAAAAAAAAAAAAAAAAAAAAAAAAAAAAAAAAAAAAAAAAAAAAAAAAAAAAAACAGCATTCATATATGCAAAGAATCAATCAGAAGAAGAAGAAATTTTTAAAAACACACCCCATTTACCATTGCACCAAAGAAAATCAAATACTTGGGAATAAGCCTAACAAAAGACGTAAAAGACCTATACAAAGAAAACTAAAAAACATGCTTAAAAGAAATAGAAGGTGATGTTAAAAAATGGAAAGACATTTCTGTTCATGGATTGGAAAAATCACCATATTCAAAATGGCCATTCTACCAAAGGCAATCTACAGATTCAATGCAATTCCAATAAAGATCCCAATGACATATTTTTAAGAGATAGAAAAAAAATTACTGAAATTCATATGGAACAACAAAAGACCTGAATAGCCAAAACCCTTTTGACAAACAAAAGAGAGAACAGAG
Organism: Uropsilus gracilis; assembly: GCA_004024945.1. Lineage (NCBI taxonomy): Eukaryota > Metazoa > Chordata > Mammalia > Eulipotyphla > Talpidae > Uropsilus > Uropsilus gracilis. The sequence goes on from PVHY01005245.1 coordinate 25,645, forward strand.
GTATTACTATTCCAGACTTCAAAGTATACTACAAAGCCATAATATTTAAAACAGCATAGTACTGGTACAAAAACAGACAAACAGACTGATGGATCAGAATCGAATACCCAGAAATAAAACCACACATATATGGTCAACTAATCTTTGACAAAGGGGCAAAAAACATACCCTGGAACAAGGCCTTTTCAGTAAATGGTGCTGGGAAAACTGGATCAAAACTTGTTTAAAAAAAAAATGGACCAGGATAACACCCTCACACCCTGTACAAAAATTAACTCAAAATGAAAAAAGGACCTGGAAGTGAGACCTGCAACTATAAATACATAGAAGAAAACCTGGGCAAAACCCTTCATGAATTTCACCTCAGAAATCCATTTTGGGAAATAACTATGGGTGGCAAAAAAATGAAGGAAAACATAAACAGCTGGGACTATATCAAACTAAAAAGTTTCTGTTCAGCAAAAGAGACAATAAACAAAGCAAAAAGAAATCCAATCGACTGGGAGAAAAATTTTGCCCTCCAGACAAGTGACAAGGGTCTGATAACAAAGATCCACAAAGAGCTCCTACAGCTCAACAAAGACAAAGCAAAAAACCCAATCAAAAAATGGGGAGAAGAACTAAAAAGACACTTCACCAAAGAGGAGATACAGATGGCTAATAGGCATATGAAAAAATGCTTCACATCACTAATAATCAGGGAAATGCAAATTAAAACCACACTGAGATACCATCTTACACCAGTAAGAATGGCATATAAATAAAGTGAACAACAAATGTTGGCACGGATGTGGAGAAACAGGAACTCTCTTACACTGCTGGTGGGAGTGCAAACTGGTCCAGCCACTATGGAAGACTGTGTGGAGGACCCTCAAACAATTGAAAGTGGACTTACCATTTGACCCAGCAATCCCACTGCTAGGAATCTACCCAGAGGACATGAAAACATTAATTCAAAAGGACACCTGTATGTGCATGTTCATTGCAGCTCTGTTTACAATTGCCAAGATTTGGAAACAAACCAAATGCCCCAAAACAGATGATTGGCTAAAAAAATGTGGTACATATACATGATGGAATACTACAGATCAATCGAGGACAAACAAACACATGTCATTCGCAGCAACATGGATGGAACTAGAAAGACTCATATTAGCAGAAATAAGTCAAAAAGAAAAAGAGAGATACAGGATATTCTCACTTATATGATGGATATAGGGGAAAACAAACAAATGAATAAGAAAAAAAAACAACCAATGGGACTGAACAATGGAGCAAGAGAGGAGGGAGGTGAAGAGCACAAAAGATCAGGATGGTTAACAGATGTTAGTGAAGTGGGAAAGGCCTGGGGCACACAATAATGGACTAATGTAATATAAATATAAATATACATATATATGCAATTTTTTTAATTTAAATTAAATTTTAAAAAAAATTTTAAAAAGGACAGGGTTATTAGAGAATGGAGAAAGAAAAAGAGCCGTGTGCATAGTGTCAGGAAGCCAGGAGAGCTGCTTCTCCCCAGCATAGAAATTGTAGTGATTCCTTTTATTTCTTAATTTATTTATTTGTTTATATATGTGTTTCACATCTTTGTATTCCCTGGGGATCACCCACCACCTTCCTTCCCTGACCACTCCCTCCCATCTCCACTCCCCCTCACCCCCCCACATACTGATCCCTTTTATGGAATTTTTATGTACATGTTTATGGCCTAAATTGTCAACTGGAATAAATTTTATAATCCTATTAAAAAAAAAAAAAGAAAAGAAGATGTGAACATTTAAAAAAAAGACTAGGGGAGATAAGTAACCCATTTAAGGTCTTACCAGCATGAAAATTATTCAAGATAATATTAATTGGCCCTCCTAGTTCTCAAATATGTGCTTTCATTAGACTAGTAAGGGGAACCAGACAATAAACTGAAATCAGTGGTGAACTTCATTTCATTAGGCCCTTGGCAAGCTTCCTTATAAATCACCTACCCTATATTTCTTTCTTCATGATAAACTCATTCAGTTGTGCAAATGCCCAAAATAGAATTCTAATTGCATGATTGAGATAGCTACATCATGTATAACATCAGTCTAAGCTTCTCAGAAAAGGATCGGGTGTGTCTCACGAAGTTGGCTTCAGCAGCTAAGATTGCAAGTGAGAAGGAAACACAAGAGAGAACTGGATTGACAGCAAGACAGATGTTCTCTAAGGAGGTGTGGATCTCAGACTACCACCCTGGGGCACTGGAAGGATTTTGGTTTTTCAGATAGAAGTGAATGGGGAGAGTCAAAGGCAGGGTTATAGCAACGTTAGAGTGACAATGACAGAGAGAAGTCAAACAACAACTATGGGTTTCAAAAGTTAATGAATAGGAGAAAACCTTTGGAAAAGAAAGCAGGGCTTGTGTAATAGAACAAAAAAAATAAGGATTTAGAATATAACAAACAAAGGATTCTATCCATGCACTCTTCCCTTTTCTCTTTCCCCTGAGTATCTCTCATTCCTTAACTGACCAGATATGCAACTGTATTTCTGCATGATTTGTGACATTTATATTTATGTCTCTCACAAGAAAATAGATTAAGCTGCTGGGTTTAGGGATTGGATTTTCTTTTCTTTTTCTTGGCTTCCAATTGTTGATCCTTCATCAAATAAAAGTTCCCACCATTTTGAGTAACTACTTTGCTAAAGTTAATAAATTGTATACCATTTATATATTTCTAAATACTTTCTAAATACTACCAAACATTTAGAAAGACACAATTTATCTGAACAAGTAAATTGCTTGCACATGTAAGTTGACACACAAAAAGTCATTTGGATTCACTCAACCAGGGAGAGTTACAGGTTGCAGAGGTAAAATGATCACTTCATTGACAAGTCAGAGATATTATCTCCTTTTTTTCCAAATAGCCATTTTTTTAAAAAGTGTTTTCTACAACAACTCTAGTGTGCTTTTATTATCCCACCCTCTTCCATGCCTCATACCACTTTTTCCAAAACATTTGAAGTGATCTTATTTCATACTTGTATTGGACTTTTGGGTTTATAAGAGTTTCTCATATCATGGCAATTCACAATCAAAATTCTGCAAGGGACATAGAAAAATATTTTTTAATTCAAATTTTATAGATAAAGAAATTCAGATTCAGAATGTGTGACATCCAAGTATTTATATAGTTATGATTGGCAGAGCAAATATTCAAATCAGGATCTTCCAACTCCAAGTTTAGTTTATTTCTCCTATACCTCAGGAATTTTTTAGTCAGAAACACCAAGCAAAAGGGGATCATAATCTGGGCAAATGATTTGCAGCTATGCAAGAAATGAAGTCATGAATAAAGAGAATGTGTACTATTTAGAGCCGCGCTTTATTATTTAAAATTTAGAAGTCCAAAATAGAAGAGAAAAATCATCTACATTTAGACTTTGTTAAAATAAATTCAGGCTGTTGTGTTTAGCTCTGGAGACCAATTTTCCTGAGTTATATTGACAGAACACAAACAGTTCTTTAATACATAAAATATTAACAAAATAGAGGGTCACATAATCCTTCCACTTCATATTCCAACATAACCAGATACATTCAGAATAGTTCACTACAACCATTTCAGTTTTTTGAAATGAAGTCCTTTGTTAATAGCCATGGTGTCCTCAATTCTTTCAACCTTCTGGAGTCAGTTTCCTTTATATTTAATATTTTTTAATTAGCCTCAAATCACAGAGTGGTAAGTAGAAAACCAGTATTGGTCCTCAAATAGTCTCAAGGATCTCTGCCATAGTATTAGCCTCCTGCTTACCCAATTGGCTCAACTGAAAAATATAACCCCTTTAACCATCAATTACCTTCCAATAGTAAAGAGTACTAATAAATAAATGCCAGTGTGTAAAGTAGATCTTAACTAAAGTTTAAATATAAAGTGTCTGAAGATGGATGACAATGTGTGAAAACATTAGGCAAATCAAAAAATTACAATTGTAGCTCAGTCATCCCTATGACTATAGTCATAGGGATATAGTGCTTTTTCCAATTCATACTGATTATTTTTCTCCACAGGTCATATTTTCTCTTCAGGCCCCAGAATCTGATCATTTCCTATCACCTTCTCCTCCACTTGTTTCTTACCTATCATTTCTCCATTGCTCACTGGGAAAATCATGAATGATCAAATGAGCACTCCAGGAATAATACACCACAGAAAAAAGTCAGCCCACTGAAATCAACAGCACTTATACAGAAGACTATTTCAACCTGACTGAAAAAGAATTCAGAGCCGCCATAATGATAACACAGAAATTTAAGAGAAAAAGAAAGTTTCCATTGCTCACTTTTCTTAAAAAAAGAGGCAATAGAACAAAGCCATATTGCCGAAGCACTGGATGAAGAGCAGAGAGTCAGCAAGTTCTCATCTTCTAGAACACAGTCTGGAGCCTATCTTTTTCATATTAAATGGTCCAATTATATGCTTTTCTTTAAAACAAATCTCTCCCAGTGAGGAAATATGATTAAAGTTTTCAAATAACTTTATTTTTCACAAAAGTCTTGACTTCTATCTTAGAAATTCCAGAATGTCTAGTACTCTGTAAAATAATAGTATGTTGTTGTTATATTATTATCTAATATATAATAAATATTTATATAAATATATACGTAAATATATAAAATATATTTTTATAATATTATTATTAAAATATAATAAGCTATTTTAGTTGACCTTACTTCAAACAACATCACTATCCAGAACACATTCACAGCGAACAATTAAGACAAATGACAGTTATAAGAAAAGAGTGTTTTACTGAAAAGAAGTTAAACCATGTAGAGCTATTGGAAGTCCCATTAGCTATAGGTGTTCAAAGTTGAAAATGGGGGAAAAGATACCAAATAATGACTCTTGGGACAGAACCTGGAGAAAATAATCCATTATGTAAGAACAGGATCTCAACAATTATAACTAAGCATTTATAAATTTCAATAATATAAACCTTTAAAAAACTGCTCATACTGCTAATGTGCCTCATTGTTGTATATAACCAAAAATTAGCTATACTGTGTATAATATCTATAAATAAGAAAAATATAACCTAAAAATAATTTTATCAAATTAAATATGCTAAGGATGAGTAAGTACACATAAAGAATTAAAGAAAAAGAAAGACAGCTTTAAAATACCACATATCAACTAACATGAAAGTAAGCATGCTCTGCAGAGAAACTGTGTATTTGATAATTATGGTACAGACTCTAATCTAATGAAGACATTTTTAGGTCATAATACATAATAATTCCCAGAATTTTAGGTCATAAGACATATTTCCCAGAATTGCTTACACAATTCCAAAGTATATTAAAATTTTTCCAGCAATAATACCAACAATTTCAATTAAATGAACACTTAGTTTTTTTGTTTTCTGACCTGCAAATCAAGTGACAGTTATAAAATCTGAAGTATTCTATATCTATGTTCTCGGCAAACCAATGTGAAAAGCGCTAGGTTTTCAAACTGTTTGAAACTTCAGACATGTTCCTAAAAGGAATTCAAATGCTCATCATGATTTTGTTATCCAACTTTTATTAATATAGGCTTTTTTTATTTAGTCAACTAACATTCACTGAATAGCTAGTAAGTGACAGATACTGTGTTAGAAACAAAGAATAAATTATGTTCCTCCTATTGATACCTATAATAACAGCAACAAACAGCATTTATCATAGCAGTACCTCAAAGTTATGCATTATATATGAATTTTCTTTTTTAATACATAATCCATATAAAAATAAATTTATAAAAAATTTGTCTTGGTCATATATCTGGCTACTAAATTTGCATAACTCCAAAGCCCATACTTCCTAAACACTATTGTATGCTTGAACTAAACAAACAAAAGTGAGTTGACAAAATTAATACAGTAAAATCATACCATAGAAGCAAGCACTGAATAAAAGAAAAAAAATCCCAACTTCCCCTAGACAAGGAAGTAAGTGAATCAAGGAAAAGGGTTGTTTGAGCATTTATCAAAGGTAGTGTTTGATCTTTGATCTGAGTCCCTGTGATTTGAAGTTAATCAGAAAATTGAGGATGAAGGGGAGAACCACGAAGGAAGAGAATTTGAAAAGTTAGAGTTAGGAAAGAGAAGTGCATCTGTGAAAATCAATATTCTACTGTTGTTGAAATGAAATTGGAACCAAAAAAAAAAAAAAGAACAGATAAAGAGGTACTTGGGAGCATTATAGTTGCTATTACAGATATGTCCAAATTGCCAATTAATTTGAATTTTATTTGAAGGTAAAAAGTATTAAAGAATTTTAAGCAAGAGAAGAGAATGATGAAATGTGCAGTTAAGAAACTACTTTATTTAGATAATGGGTACAAAGGAAAGAAAACAGATTCAAGAGATAGGTCTTCAAGATTTGATTAGGGTAAGAGGGAGGAGAAGGAAACTGAAAATGTCCAGGTTCTTGCTTTGTCAAGTGTGTAGATAGTGATGTTTGTTGAAATAATTACAAGAGTTCTTAAAGCAACTATGGAGTAAAATAAAGGTTCTGTTCTACTTTGGATTGTTGGGACCTAAAGTTGAAGATTTTAATTACCTTGAATTTCAAAGATCTAATCAAGACTCCTTGGCTTTTTAACTCAGGAGCTAATCAAACTCAGAAATTAAGAGTTAAAACAACAGGCTTTGGGTATCTAAACTTGCATTCCCTGGAGACTTGGAGAACTTGGGGGAAAGGAAGGGAGAAGGACAAATACTCTGGTTTATTCTCTATATATTGGCTTTCTTCCTATAACAGCAACCTCTTGAAAAGTGAATTATTACATGTCCCACTGCTTGGAGTAAACCACCTCCCAAATGTGGTCCCTTCCTAGGAACTGCCACAGTTATATGCCAGGGTGCATTGTACAATCACCAGTCAGGCTCTTGGGCTATAGTAAATATACATGGGGCCCTTCATGCAAATTAAATCCTATTTAATAATATTTGTAAACAACATTGTACATTTAATAATCCACCACATCAGGGCCATTGCATTAGCAAATTCCGGGGACATTCAAGTACATGAAAAGGTTGTGACAATGTCCTGATGTTTGACATGTATAGTACTCAGTATTTTTCCTCCAAGGATAGAACTAGCACAATATATTGTGGGTCAGTCAGTGGGGTGGAAATTCTTTGACAAATGAGACTTTCTCCCAAGCCCTTCTCCACTGCACGTTACTCAACAGACATCAGACATCTGACATATGAATTCAGCACGGATAATCAATTGTGTCTTTCTCTCCATCTCTATCACCTCTTATCTCCTTTTCTGAGATACCATCTTCCCTAAACTAGACCACAGTTCTCATCTCTACTATTTTCCCTCCACAAGTCTTTTTCCACAAATAACCATAATCATCTTCTCTGAACAAAGAGCTGATCGTGTCAACTTTTCTTGAAATTCGTCAAGGGTAATTATATTTCCCTTAAAATGAAATTCTAAATCCCAAGGCTGGCAAAGCATCTGCATGATAATCTCTCTTCCTCTTCAGTTTCATATGATCTACTTTCTCTCATCCTGCAGACACATATGCCTTCTTTCAGTTTCTTCAGAATACCAAGTTCTTTCCTGCCTCAGGACATTTGCTTACACCTTAACCTTTGCCTGGAATCTTCCCAACCTTTTACTGGGTCACTCTTTCCTCTGCTTTGGGGTACAATATAATCACTACTTCCTTAGAGGAGACTCTACCTAATCCAATTCAGTTCCTATCACAAGAAGTGATAATCTCTCACATTCCCGTGCTTTGTTGATACTAATCACAATTCATAATCCAGTGTCTTCTTTATCACATGTATCTCACCAGGTTGCAAATTGTGCCAGGACAGAACTGTTTCTATTCTGTCAACTACTGAATCCACTGCATCTAACTCAGCATCTGCTATACCTGATGGGCTACAGACTAAGCAATGAACGGAGTTAGAGACATATTTTTAGAAGTTTTAAGCATAGAATAGACATAAAATTGCTACCATACTTTCATAGTAAGAAGAAAATATTGAATTCTGGGACCACAAACATCCCTATGTGTGAACAACCTTATACACAAGCAAGTCAATTCCCAGTTTTCCCAATGAAAGGAAAAAGCTATTGAAAATGATGGCAATACTGGTGGCATGGCAGTAAAAGTAGCAATGATGTTGGCAACCGTGATAGAGAAATTCTTATTTTTTCCTACTCACCATTTTCAGTAGCTTATTTTGATGTCAAACTTTATCACAGTTGAGTTCTGCCTTCTAAGCATATAAACTATAGAACATAAAATCCCCCTCTTTGAAAACCATAGGCAGTTTTGACAATATATTTGAATTCATTAACCTCTTAACTCTGGTACAAGTCCATATTCACAAGTATGACAATGATTAAGTTAATGAGTTAATCATTCCCTTCTAGTTACAGTCTTTCTTAATTAGTTGATTTAAAATGGGGAGTGGGAGGAGGAAGGGGAAAGCTCTTCTGCGAAGTCTATTTTCATAGCACCAGATAAAATTTCTTAAGGCTCTTTTTTTTTTTCTTGAAAGATGCAGAAATGTAGACATCTTTTCAATACCGTTTATGACTTTTTTTAAGCTACCAAGTCCTGCTAAGCCGATTATCATATTTTAGCAAAATAAATCACTTGCCAAACACTTCTTACTGCCTGCCCTGTGGAGAGTATACCCTTAAATTGGACCCTCCAGGAAGTACAAAGAGGCCAAGGGATAGGACACAGGCTTTGTAAGCTTGTGGATTTCAAGTGTTCTAAAGGCAATAACCGTATTTTCAGCTTCACCCTCTTTACAGGGCCTTAGTTCACACATAACACCATTCCTGGGGTTTTTTTAAGTGTCAAAACTGACTCAAATGTCCCCACATGAACTAGACCAGGTCGCACAAATTATGCAACCATTGTTCAGATAGTATTCTCAGAATTTTAGCTTTTCTTTCTAGTTCGTGACTTTAAAAGTTCTCTCAAGCAAAGTAAATAAATACTAAATGATAGTCTCAACTTTCTCCTCTTCACTCAGTGAACATGTAAGTTGCAAAATACCTTTATTCCTCTCACTGTATAGTAGATATAATTGAGACGATACCTACTCCTTCTGCACTTTTGGAGTGCAAGTCTTTTAATTTTTACATCCTGTGTCTGCAGCATAAAGAGGCAGAAAGGTGAGAAGATTCAGTATAAAAATACCTTGCTGAAGAAGTTGGAAGATGATACCAGAGATTCACTGAGGTACTTAAGAAAAATGATTTATATACACAACTTCTATTTCCATCTCTATATTTCTTTACATCCTAAAACATTTCTCACTCTCTACTTCTATGAAATTGACTACTTTAGATAACTCATATAGGTGAAATCATGTAGTACTTGTCCCCTGACTGGCATATTTCACTTACATAATACATGCCAGGTTCATCCATATTGCTGCATGTGTCAGACACATCCCTTCTTTTTTAAGGGTGATAATAAAAGCACAGAATGGTGGCTGCCAGGGGCTTGAGAGAGGGGGAAATAGGAAGGTGTTCAACTGATGTGCAGTTTTCAGTTATGTAAGATAAAGACTTTCTGGAGATCTGCTGTTCAACATCATGTCTATAGTTAGTAACACTATATTATACACTTACAATTATGCTGTGGGTGACCTCATGTTAAGTTAATTTTCCACAGCAATAATGTTTTTTTTTTAATTTTTCTCTCTCATTATTTCTTATCCGTACCTTCAAATCTTAAAATAAATATCTTACAGTTTGAATTTATTTTCTCTCTTTACTACTTCACTCATCAAATTCAAAACATATTTCAATTGAAATATGTTGGGATAGTTTCTCTATGCATTAAAATAATCACAGTTGGAACATACACTATCATTTGCAACTATAAAGAAGAAAATATTTTGCTTAGGTTTCTTAGATATTATCTAATTGTTCACAAATTTTTACAAACAAATGAGACTATTAAGGCCCCTAAAGTGGTTAATTGCTCTAACTCTCCTCAGTAAATTTAAGTCTACTATAACCTGTAAGGACAGGTATGTACTGAAAACAATCCTTTTTGCTAAAGGTCGGTGAGTTCAGGAATTTACTTGGCTCCACACAGAAGTCTCTTGCTTTGGTTTCTACTTAGCTCAAATCTTGGCCATGATTATATGGGATGTGGGCCATTATAGCTCTATAGGTCCCCTAATAGATTCAAGGAGAAGATTCAATTGAGAAGGTTGGGAAAGAGAAGCCTAACATTGACCTTACAGATTATCCCATCATTAAGTTTCTAAATTACATTTTTTCACACATTCTAGAAAACAAAGAGTATGAATGCTAAATGTAAGAAATCCAAAAACATTATTCTGAAAAGTTAATGGTACTTAGCACTTCTCACTTTAATGCAAAAGAATGACTGTACACTTATTTTTATGTCCATTTACACCTATATTATTTATATTGTTTCTGATCTTGTCTTCATACTTGATTATAAGCATCTTAAAGGCAGAGATTATGGCATAGAGATTTTATATACAGATGAAGAATTTTAGTGCACTAAAATACACATACACATGGATGCTGAGATGAAAGAGTCATTGCTTAAAAAATTCAATGCCATAATAAAGAAAATAAGTATTTTACACTACTCAGGAGGGATTAAGTATACCTATATTTCATTAAATAACTTGAAGTGTTTAAGAAATCTTTTGATAACTTTACACAAATGTCTCTTATTTACCTAAAACTTTTAAAACTTTATATTTAAACAGTATGAATTCCAGTTTAAATGTGTGTCTGTGAACATGAGGTTATAATGTGTATATAAGTCTGCATGTGTGTGTACATATGTATGTATACATATACATGTGTATATACATGTATACATATATGTGAGGGAGTGTTTGTCTGTGTGTGAGTGTGAGAGAGAGAGAGAGAGAGAGAGAGAGAGAATAGAAAGCAGCATCTCTGAGCACCTAAGCAGTCACTTAACTGAACAAGACTTCCTGCCCTTATATCATACTTTATCAGTGGCTGCCTTAACACTTGACAAGTCAAATCTCTGTTGATTCAGTCTCCTACCTCAGAATGTTCTATTAATACATAGTCTGCCTGGAAAAATGGAGGACTCAGAGGGTACTTGGAAACAGGTTATTGAGTCTTCCTTTTCATGGTGCAAGGAAATACAATCTTCTAGGAAAGCAACAGCATCAAAAGAGAGAATAATAATACATTCAATATGATTAGACAAAGAAAAATAAATTGCTAACAAATAAGAATATGGAACTCATGAACTTTATACTGTACAGGTTAAAGAATTTACTTAGCCAATAAAAGTTCATCAGTTCAATAGAAGCAGTCAACATTTAGACTAATGGGGGTATTTTTCACACTGCTTTATGCAGTTTGACTAAACCAACCGGTTCAAAAGATTTGTCAATTTCACCACCTGAGTTCTTTCCAAGAGGATAAAGCTGGAAATGCTACAAGGTTGTGAAAAATCATATGCATATATATCATATATGCATATGATTTTTCATAGACAATTTATTAACTCATTGTTCATAGGTGATTAACTAAACACAAATTACAACTATTTACAACTATGGAGATAGTGGTAGCAGTTTAAAGACTGCCCTCAACACTGTAATACCTTAGATATATATCTGACTTTTTGAAGCTGCCCCCAGACAGCTTGTAGAAGCTTTAGGAGCAGATTATCAGACACACCGAAGCATCTCTGGGTTAAGAAAAGGACTTTCAGGCCACAGAATTCTCAGAAGATCTAAGAAGTCATTCTTAGTGAGAGGGACCACATTCGAAGAGGATTGACAGTTTAGACTGAAAACAGCTTTCAAAGAGACTAATCTTATAAAGTATTGCAAATGAATAAGGGCAACAGGAGTAGGTGTTCACCTGCCAGTCTCTGCCGTGCAAGATGAGAGCCTGTCTGTACTCACACATGCGCTGACTAAAAAAAAAAAAAAGGAAAGAAAGAAAGAAAAAAAAAAAAAAGAGTCACATGAAAAACAACATCTTTGCTACGGAGACGTTTTTAACAAGTAATACAGAAAGAGCACCAGCTACCAAAAAGAGTTGCCAGGGCCAGAAGGAGCCATCAATCGAAACAGTTTACATTTCAAAGTTTTTCCAAGAAGAGTGAAAAACGTCTCCCCGCCTTGATGGAAGAGGGTGGCGCTATAGTAAAGAATTTATGTTTACCATCTCAGTTAGGTTTCTTTCTCTTGAGTGGCCCTTTAACCTTTAGGTTGGTGCCAACAGGTAGAGGGAAAGAGAAGTGCTAGCATCTTCCAGGCTTATTCTCAGCAGCTTACTAGGCTGTGGAGTCAGCATGAAAATTATTTTCCTTTTAGAAGCTTCACATGAAAAGAATCTCCTTGTTTCTGGGGACTGTCTGAGATGAACAGGTTACAACTACTTCTGTAGTCCGCATTGTCTGACACCACTTAACAAATAATTATACATATCTACTTTGGAATACCCCCCACCCCCAGATAATTCAAGATTCTTATTTTCTTTACTCTTTTGCAGTCTGAAATGAATGATAATAACGCTACATTTTTACCATGGTGGGTATTTGTTTGTCCCTTTAAAACAAGTAGGTTTTTGATATGAAAGAAAAAGTGTGCTTGCTTTCCTTTGACCCAAGGAAAAAGAGAACCTTTCTTAAATTCAGTGTCAATTTTTAAAAGGTACATAATCAAGATATATGTTTGTTTTTTAAGTACTTTTTTTAGATTTTTATTTTGTTTCATTTTCCACATCACTTCTAAACACTAAATCTAATTTCCTGAATCTATTAGAATCAGCTCTACATTTTCATTCTCAAAACAGGTCAAATGGAAACACTAATCTAAGAAAAAAATTGTAATTTCCAAGTTAAGACTTGGAAAAAGAAAATAACAACAGATACTGAGAACCATCTATCACTGCCTTGTGTCCCATGAAAAAGGTTATTTGTGCATCTCCCTCCCAGATACAAGGTCTCTATGTCAATAATTGCTCCATTAGTCCAATGGTATCATCACATAATTTTGACCAACAGGCATTTTATTCAAGTGTAATAAAAATTCACTCTGTAAACCCAAAAGTATTGACATGACCACCTTCTTAAATGGCAATGGAGTAGAACTGAATAAAAATGCAGACCCTGGTCTCATTTTGCACACACATACAAATGCTATTCATTATGCTTATAAAAATTATAGTCACTTTCTTAGATGCATCTATTGATATAAACTATAAAATACCATAGGAAAATATTATCAATCTCCATACCAACATCCTTTGTAAATACCATAGGTTCTCTATGAACTCCTTCTGACCTCCTGGTTTGAGACTGTTCCTATGTGATATACATAATTCTCTCAACACTGATCCATTACATTTGCTCATTCTTTGAGGTCAGGGCACCAGTGTAAAGTCAAAGGTATTTAGCAGCTCTCTCAATAGCCAGCTACAGGATTGCTGCCTAAATGACAGGCCAAAAAAGCCAAGAAAAGAGGTAGCAATAAAAAGTAGAAGGTTAGTGCTGGTATATTCTGTGGTTCGAGCAGCTGCTATGGACTATCAGCATCACCAGGAGACCTCATTGCATTAGCATAAATTCAAATGACAAATGCACAGTGCTATTCAGAGACTCATTAATTTGCAATGGGTGCAGTGCTCATGACATATTAGTGCAAAATTCAAATGTCTTTGTAGCAATGTGAATTTAGTTGTGAGACCAAAGTCGCTAAAATGAAAATGTGTGGTTTTTTTTAACAGTTTATTAAATTATGAACTGTGATGACTATATTCGTGCATCTTTTTAAGCAGATGAGGTCCAGCGTGCTCCAGCGGCAAATCGCATGGTTTGTGTTGATATTTTCCTGTCAGACAATTTCCAAGCAGTAGATAAAGACACTAGACTGTCTGCTTTACTCTGCGGCATGCGGACTGAGAGCTCCCCCTTCTGGACAAATGACATTGGCACTCTAAAAGAAAACCACCATTTATTGTCTTTTTGTATTTTTAACAACAGGTTTTAATGCAAAGAATTTCATTATCTACCTAAAGTCCAAAGAAATTAATTTGCTGTCATTTATTGTAAATGAGTATCTATTTTGTATATTAAAAGCCGGTGTAACCCTAGTCAAAGGTGGTTTTGTATAATTTTAAATAGAGCCACGAGTACCTTTTTAAAAATAATTACCTGATTTATATATAAAAGGAACATAACAAAAATAATTCTAAGAAACTTTCATTTTTATTTTTCTTCCTTAATATTATAAACAAGCTTAGAATGACTAACATTCAATTTCCTAAAGTAGAAAGCATGCATATAAGTAGAGTCTTTTAAACAAAGCAACCAAGTATGTATTGTATTCACTTTGGTTGAATGAGATTGTGAACAGATACAGAGAAGGAAAGGCAGATCATATCTATGCCACCTGTGTCTAGTAGGCTAAGGAATCTTCTGTCCAATGATTTTGTTAGTCAAAGCTATATTACAGGTGTACATTTTAAAAACTGGAATATCATATGTATATATATAATATATGTATATATATTACATATATATACACAACTCAGAGAAATACAACAATGGGATGAAACAGGTTAATTTTGTCTGATATACACAAAATGTTGACACCTATACCATTCAGTACTCAGTTTATAGCCTCTTAGAGCAGACTCCAATCAGTTATATGATATAGACGCAGACATCTAATATTTATAAGGACATATATTTGGCATTTTTTAGTATAAGCTATAGCTCTCCAAACCTTGCAACATACTTTTCTGAATAAATTGAAAATCCAGTTACCACTTTCAAGAGTTGCTTTTATGAGAATAGAAATCCCACAAGTAAAAGATTTGCCCTTTGATCGTTTGAACTAACTAATCTCCATCAGGTTTCCAGTGGTGTGCTTTAGCAGATCTTTATGAAAAATCATGTTTTCACTTTCTAAACTTTAAGTAAATTATATAATATTAAAAGGGGAGTTACACCACCCTTTTATTGATTCTAACCTTAAATTATGCATTCTTTGAGCACGTGGTTTATAAAGAACTTGGGGAAAGCCATCCTTCCCCTTAAAGCTGTGTACTTTTAAATGCATTTTATAATATCATTCATGTTTTGTGATTTCTTCAACAATTAAATGTTGGATCATTGCAATATATTCTACTTGCTGTTGAGTTGGTTCTAAGTTACTTAGCAGCTGAAAGAAAGATATGTTGCTATCGTGGACATGTGGAAGGAGTATGTAACTGAGTCATATCAGATTTATCACTGTAGCTGAATGGCTAGGTATTGCTTTTCCCTAAGACATGTTCTTACAACAAGTAATTAGAATCCTAAACTCACAGAGTGTTAGAGATGGAAGGGTCATTGTTGATTGTTTCTCATTTTACAAACACAAAAACAAGAGGTTCACAAAAGTTTAGCAAATTTTCCAAGAACTGATGGAAGAAAAGTAGCAAAACTGAGAAAAGAGCATTGGTCTCTAGACACTCCTCATATGTCAGTACATAACCAGGCTTCTTAAAACAAGTTGCTTCTGATTCAGTAGGGGAAGAAGTGTGGGTAGGGGAGAAGTGTGGGTAGGGAGTAAGCAAGCATTTCTAACTAGTTCCAGATGTCTCTGCTTTTGCTGGTCCAGGGACCACACTTTGAGAACTGCTAGTCTCTGAATCGGTTTTTGTAAACTACTGTTATCCTATTTCTAATGACTTTCCTAACCATGATAAGCAGAACTAGCTAAGTCAATATTATATTACTTTGTTGTCCTCTTTAGCCAAGGGTAAGAGTAAATACTATAGTCTGAAAAGTCTGTAAAGGTGAAGATACACATAAACAAAAAAGGCACAGTATCTAATATCAGATTAGGACACTGAAAGGCACTAAACACTGAAAAGATTAAGGCAACTTAATTGCTATCCCAACCCCAAAACCATCTAAATCTCAAGGTAAAACAGAAACTTAAAAGCATATCCAGTGTAAAAGAGTCAAATCAAATAAAGTATCCTTTCTCTCTTCCCCTTCTCCCTTTGTCCCCCCACCTCTGTCCCTCATTCATTAAAGTGTCCATACCACTTTCACCTTGAACACCTGAGCAAGTTCCAGCTTTTATCAAGTAGTAATAAAGGCAGGTTTACTTCCATGGTTTCCAAGCTGCTTTTTTTCCCCTTAAATCTTACTTATGATTGTAAAATAATCTCTGACCTGAGATTTTCTTCCATCATACCATAATCTACTTAGAGGTCAAATATGGGAAAAGTAGCTTTATTGTCCATTGCCTTCCTTCACTGACTATCCATATTTAGCACAACATAGAATTTCACTTTCTTTACAAACTCGAAAGTAAAACGGTAGTCACAGATGTAATGAATCAAAGTGCAACGCATCATGCCTATGTACTATTAACAAATACAGGTGGCAAGAATGAGGGAAAATGAGCCCCTGTGAAAGTGAACTTGAAATCACCTATGCATTAAGAGTAGGCTCAGAAAAGCAGGAGAATATTCAAGAATTTCACCGTGCCACTTCCTTATCTGTTCCTTAAACTCCGACACAGAATTTAACAAACCTGTTCAGCACTATGCCTCATAGTTGTAATTCATCTCTCTCTCGTTTTTTGTTTGTTTGTTTGTTTGTTTTTGGGAGGGAGTTGGGGAATAACTGATGAAGATTAGCAACAACAGACAAAAAACATATTTTCAATTGTTTTTTAAATAATTTCTGTTTAGAAAATGAAAATGATGGAAAACTTTCATTACATAGAAAGCTTGATGTTTTGATATCCTCACTTCCAGACTATTAGTGTATAAGTACCTCTTCTTCAAACAATTTTTAAATAGACTGCCTTTTATCAGTTTTCCAGGAAAATTTTATTTCATGGAATAGATTTTGTCCAAATTCACATTATAGTTTTCTTTAGTATAAAAATCCTTTCCCAAAATAAAGTCCTACTTCTCCTGTTCTTTAGTAAATTGCTGAATTAAAATCTACTTTTATACATTACTTAATTTTCTAAAAATAATAACCTTTTCATTTCAATGTGTTTCAAACATAAATGATTTCCAAACAGACTTCATTGTTTTCACTTATATTTACTATATTATCATTGTCCCCATTTTTCAGATAAATCAATAACAAAAAAAGTTACATAGGTTTTGTCATGATAGCAGGTACATCCCCAGTATTGCTAAGATTCTGCCTGCTAAAGCTAAAACTGTACATTCATCATCATTTCATGTAGTTTCACCTTAGTAGACTATTAATCTAAAAATCTTTCCCACTGTAGGCATTTATTTTCTCATTTCTTCTTCAGGTTTAGACAGAATTATAGACATAATTATTGAATGCTTTGAAATTTCTGAACTGTAGCAAAAGTTATATGTTCCTATATTCAACTTAAACTGATTTAGTGTTTTGAACATTACTATAAAAAAAATAAGAGTGACAAATATGGAATTTTTCATTCAGAATGAAAGCATGAGAATGTAATTCTTCTTCACAAGACAATAGAATCCTTATTCCCTCTCAAAAACATAATTTTAAAACATTCAATAATGAGACCAAGTATTGTAACCCAGAGGTTATTTGACAAAAAGTTCATTAATGTAAGTGACTAAAAGCTAGCCTCATGTGAAAACTATGGCTGATAAAATAGTATCCATTAATTCAGATTATCTGCTCTTCAACTGCATTTTTATTTATATTTCCATTTCAAAATATATGCGCATATACTATTTTTATCCCTCAGTTAAAATAAAGCTGGATATTTTCTGGTATATTAAGTAAATCTGTTTTACCTATTACTAAAATTTTCTCTTTGATATTTTTAAGACAGTTATCTTACACAGACTGGAGGAATGCAAAAGCAATGAAAATGATTACGTTTTGTCTCATGAAGGAATCTTTACTAATGAATATGTGAACATTCTCTGTACAATTTAATATTCCGTATCCACCCATAAAATTCTACAAAGTTTATTTTTGTATGTAAGCCAATTGTTAATTTGATTTTAATAAGAAATCAGCAAAATATGCATATTACAAATGAAGAGAGTACAGGTTCCTATCTGCCATTTATAGTAAGATCTTATATTTCAGAGCTTAATAATGAATCTCCCTGGGGAAGATTTAATAAAGCAGGTGCTCTGTTATTGCAAGCAGTTTTGCTTTCCTGTCTCTCTCCTTTTTTTTTCCTACCCTCAAGGGGGGGGGGGTGATCTCAATAATATTTATGAGTCTGTTTATCAAAGATAAGTCTACTATAGTCTGGACTATGTACTACCTAAAATGATCCAAATCTCCAACTCCACCCACTGCTCGTTACTGAGTCTCTAAAGCACAATATGCCTTGGGAAATTACAGGTTGCAGTATTCTCTCTCAGACCTTACCACAAGAAGAATAAAACCAGTTTAGAGTAACAAGCAATTGTACAGAGTTTCAAATTTAAAGAAAACACAAGTTATGTGGGGGGGTGGGTTGAGGTGGGGGTAGTTCTTAACTGTTCTTTTCTCCTACACAACACTGAATGTCTAAAACATGTTCAATCCTGTTAATGCTTGTCAAATATTTCACAGTTCAGCTTTGTTCAGATTTTTTAGTGACTATGAAAAATCAATTTGGTGGAATTCAGATTCTAGAGATGGAAGAGCAGTACGAGACCTTAAATAACCTTGTTCTAACAGGTCTATAGATGAAAAACCGAGGTCCCAAGGAAATTAAGTGATTTACTCACGGTTTTGCAAGGAGTCCTACTTAAAACTGAGGTCTGCAGATATGTATTCTTCGCACTGCACATTTTTTTCTCATTTTTTTCTTTAATAATTAAACAACATTAAGAAGCTATACAATGTGATTTCACAATTAAGATAAAGCAGTCACAGTACATCCAGGACTGCACAGAATTTAACTAGTGCAGAATTTCACTTAGTATTTAGTCATTACAGTCAAATAGTATCATTATCTTTCAATTACAGAGATCAATTGTAGTTCATTAGCAAATAAAATGCTTCCAGAAGGTCCATGTGAATTCTTCAAAACTGCAATCTTCCAAATGTCAGAAGTGAAATATATTTCATTAAAAAAAATAACAAAATTTGACGAAGTACTTGGGGGGGTTAAACCTCAGCTGCGCAAGCCTCGCTGCCCTGAATTATCAAAGATTTACTTTAAAAAGCATAATTCAAAGATTTGAAAAGAAAGACTACATGCCATGGTCAACTAATGTTTACCATCTCCCCTTATTTCTTGGGTGCAACAGATTTTCCAAGAGAGATTTGGGTCACAGGATATTCTAACATGGATAGAAATTTAAGGATGTAGATTCAAGCTAAAATGAACTAGATACAAGATAAAAGGAAGACTAATATTTACGCCTCTCAAGAGGTGAAAACAATGGTCTAAACAATGTAACCTGTGAGGATGGTGACAATCTTACAGGGCATTAAAAACTGAGAGACTTCATTGCTATCCAGGCAAACTCTGGCCACCTAAACAGAGTTAAAGGCAAAGCACAAACAATTTGTCAAGTCAAAGTTGATGCTAATATTTTTTTCAATAAGATGATGCTAGTATATCTTAGAAGAAGCCATTTGCAAAATATATAAAAAGTTGTTGCCCCTTTATACGTTCAATTAATTGTGAGGTTATCATATTAGATATTCTAAAATGATATGAACATTTCAATATTAAAATTGCCAGAATATATAAACTAAAAGCATGATCTTTTGGTTTTTCTACATAATTTTAAGTATACTTTTTTCCTAAAGAAGAAAATACATTTTTTTACATATTTTTTTCTAAAGAGGAAATGGTAATCTGCTTATATGTTGTTTGTGGTATAATCGGGCTTGCAACCTTTTTCCTGCTAATAAGATCAGAAAATTAAAACCAAAAACAAAAAAATGTTAAAGGTAGAAATTGTGCATTTATTTATAGCCTTCAAAATAAATAAACCACATGAATTTTTTATGCCAGTAAATAATACATAATTTCATTTTTCTTAGTGATTATTTGTTTCAATGACACAATCCCTGGAATTCTCAATTACTAGAAATCTAAGATCTTGTAAAGGTGTTTGCTAATAGAAAGATTGTTATGCGTCATACTGAACAATGGACAGTGGGCTTAGGGAGTTTAGCTTGAACAGTAAACAAGTAAACAGGAATTAGGAGTGCAATTAGAATTATCAGCAAAGGTGAGAGAAAGCCCCCAAAGAGAAACACATATATCTTGATAAATAAAAGAGCTCTAAGAATTACCAAAGCACAGTCCTGACCTTTGAAAATAAACTCTGGTGCAGAAGTTAATACCCTTGTATAATAGGCGAGAAAAATAGGCTATTGTGGAATTTGCAATGTGCATATACAAACAATGCTGGGTTCAGTGTGCCTATACAAGCAAGTGGGCCACAAAGGAAAAGAGGTGTTTGTAGAGGTACTGAAAACCCCCCAAGAAACACCTAGGTCTAAACCTGCTTCTTGAGGACAAGACCTGGCTAAACTTGGGGCTGTGTGGACTAGCAGAGGGAGGAAGACCAGAACACACCAGTTCTATTAGAACTTGATGAAAAGCAAACTAATGGCAGTGAAGGGTAGAAAACTAACACAGGTCTCACCCCAAGAGGGAACACCATTAGGGAAGGGTTTCTTTTAACTTTCATAATGTCTAAAATGCTTAGGCCATCCTGTAAATTGATTTTCCCCGGCCCCTAAGTTTGTAGGGTCATTCTGGATTTTGGAGCCTTTAAGACAGTCCTGATTTAACCTAGCAAGGGAAAAATTATATGACTCTCTCCATAAGAAAAGCCTAGGGATTGGTTGATCCCAATTACATACGTACTGCATTGTGTTGCTCTCTTATTTTAAAAGTACCACTATTGAAGATAACTACAATATATACAGAAGTGAAAACTCCACTGGACAATGCTGGATCTATTTTGCATTTTTTATCTGCAAATTTAGTTCTCTGGATATAGTTTTGGTTGGACTAACTTTAGTTCAAAGGGGTCATTTTAGTTCAGTCTTCTGAGTTTAAGCCAGTGATACATAAAGGTTTATAAAAAATATATAGTATTGTTTGTTCTTTTGCTCTCATACTTTATTCTATACAAATCCATGTCATTAGGTATACTGATGGTCAAATTGTTCTGAATGCTGCCATTACTTCTGTTTTTTCATATTATGTTACCCAGCATTCTTCAATTACATTCATTTTTTATGATTAAAAAAGTAAGGGTATACTTAGAGAAATTTATGTTCTCATTTTAGCTTACAGAAGAAGAAAAACTTTCAATCCTAAAGTTCCAAAAAACACTGGAATAACTGGGAATGCAGCTTTCCACCAATAAAAACTTTTGAGTGGGAAAAAACATACTGTTTAAATATTTCAAATATTCTGTTTATGGGCAACACACTTAAAGCATCTTTAAAAAGGAAGAATAACTATAAAATTATTTTAATTTTGAACTTTTCAAGTGACATATTTATTCATTTGCATTAAACTGCAAACATTACAAAGAACTCTTAAATTGCACTTGATCATCACTCCAATTCAAATCAGGTCCCAAGTGGTTAAGTACTACCAGTTATAAGTGTATTCTTCTAAACTATTTCCTAAGTATTTATAAAGACATAAGAAGTATGTGTACAATTGCTTATATATATATACCCATATAAATTATATAAAAATAAGTTATATATAATTAGTACATTGGTATATATAACTTCATTGATTTTACATGAACAGAGAATATTTCATTTAATAATAGGATCACATAATTTAATTAATTGTTCTGTGCAAAATAAACATTTCCTTGGGATTATTAGCTTATTTTCTATTCTATTAACTAATAACTTTAGAGATTCATAGCTAGCATTGAGTTTTTGCTGCTTCTAAAAAAAAATATTAGAAGCATCTCCTACCCAAGGAAGAAAAATCTGCTTTAGCAGCCCTATCATGTTCTTCACAACCCACCAAAAGAGAGCATGTTTAGCTTCAGGAGCATCTATAAACTAGCAGCTGCATTTACATTCAATATCCATAATGCATTCTTCACCTGAAGAACCTCAAAACAAATTTCACACACTTTTGGTCCAGCAACCCACTTTACTCATCCTTATTGTTATCACCTGTTAAACATGCAACCCACACATAGTCAAGGAAGGAATTACTTCTACAGAGTTCATCCTTGGGGGAGGAGAAATGGAGAAAAATAGGAAAGTCAATATTTAATATATGTATGTAGAAGTTTCCCCTTGTAGGTTACTTGATATAGGATGGGCTTATGGGAAATTTCAATAAGTGATCAACTTTTAACAGACACAACAATTTTGCTTTTTCAACTCTATTATTTGGGGGCTGTTTTCTTTGAAATGAAAAGTTTTAAATAAATGCTTAAAAGTATACTGAATGGCAGTAATTAGCAATCTTGTTTTCTTTACATAATGTAATACACTAATGGACTACATTTTTCTTTGCTTTCTCCCGTTAACTCTGAAAATAAGCAAGTTACTGTCCAAATCAGAGCCAAAAACACCACAGGGTTTCTGGCTGCGAAGGGACACTTCATGCATAAATGTGGGAAAGGAAAAAGTTGACAAACAGCCAGTTGGGAAGTGTGAAGAGATTATTTTTATTTCATGGTGTTTTCAGTGTGTAGTATCTCAGATGTTCAAAAATATATTACTGTGTCTAAAAGTTTACCATTCCTATAGTAGATATTATTCAATGTAGTAGAGGCGAAATACATAATAGGGACACTCTCCCTCACTCTCGCCCTCTCACGCTCCCTGTTACTTTTTCTCTCTCTTTTTCTATGTATAAATACTAAAGGGTTAAAATGCAACTTCACAGAAATCAAGCATAGGCACAGTGGAATTTTAATGAACGGGTCCATGAGATGTGGTTCCTAAAAAAGTGAAACAGATGCTGTCCCTCTGCTGCTATTCTATCTTCCCAGTTATTTTTATTTCTTTTCAGTCAAGAGTCTGATACTTTAGGGTGATGTTCCTTTGCTAACCACTCTTTTTTCCTACATTAAACATTAAAGTATTCTGTTCAGACATCAAGTTTTGCAATAACATTATTTGAAGAAATTGGGAAAAAAACTCAAGTAAATTATAATATGCATTTCATTATTGATCCTGAATAATTAAACACACACACACAATATGACCCACCTGGATCTCTGAAACAATAAAAATTAAATTATCAGACCAAAGGGTGACCTCCAATATTTCTGCAAGGTTTTCATTGGGTGATACACATTTTCTGTCTACCTGAAACACAGTCTATACAAGTCCTGCTCATTAGTTCATTCTTCTCATTGTCATCACCTCTGATCAATTAATTATGATCTTGAATTTTTATTGTTATTTATAAACTGCTAGTTTTGTAACACAGGAAACATCTGAAATTTAATATAAAATTGTAATTGTCTTATTTACGCAATAAAGTTATTTTTTATGTTGAAGCATAAATAGGATGTTAATTTGTTTTGCAAAATAAAGGCCACAAGACAAAATGGAAGTATACTCTGTTGACCCCCTCAGTATAATCATAATTAAAACTTGAGTTTTTTCAGTGTGTTCTAATATTTCATATATATCTATCTGTAAAACAAGCTATTTAAAAGCAAAGAAATGACCACATTTGAGTTCAAAAGTATTCACATCCATGTATTTTCTGTGATTATATTTTCTGTGAATATGTGCTAAATCTGTTGAGAGAACATTCTGAAAAAAGAGATTTAGAACTTTTGTAAAGCTAGGAAACAACTTAAAACTGGAGTCAAAACAGGTAGTGATTGCATGGGTCACTTCTTTAGGTATTCCATGTCCTTTCATTAGCTAAAAACAAGGAACCCAGGAGGAAACTTGTTTCTTGACCCCTAATCCAAAAAAAAAGAAAAAGTAAATTATAGTATTTCCAATTTTATTTTGGAAGCTAGTCAACTCTATTTAATCTTCTGAAATAATATTGTCAAAACAGTAAGAAGCACAGAAGCCTAAGTATTAACTTTCCAAAAACCGTAATACTTCTGTTCTTATGTAAAGCAGGAATTTATTTCTAGTAAACAAACTATTTTGTGGCAGGCAAAAATAATTTTATAATGAGAAGAATAATTCTTCCTAAGAGCTTATACTATATGTTTTAAAATAGTTTCTTTTAATAACAGCAATTTCTTATCAAAACCAAGGAAATATTTAAGATATTAAAAGATCAACCACTAAAGGAAAGCAGTTTAACAAACAACAACAAAAACAAAACCAATAATGTCTCCTTTTGTAAACCTTGAAGTTTGTTAAATTCAAGATAAATTTCAGAAATGACAGCCAAAGTGACACCAAGAGAAGGGTAGGACCCAGAGAAAAAATTTAGCCAGAATTTCCTTCCAAATTTTCTATTTATCCTAATTAAATAAATAAATCCACCAGTGGAGTAAAGGGTTGGGGTGAGGGGGCGAAGGGTGGTGAATAAGACTTCCATCTTAGCCGGGCACGGTGGCTCGTGCTTGTAAGCTTCAGCCTATGAAGCGGCCGGGGCCAGGGATCGTGGTTCGAGTCCCGCCTGGGGTCCGTAGTGAGACCTGGTTCCAAAAAAACAGCTGGGCGTGGTGGCACACGCCTGTAATCCCAGCTACCTGGGAAGCTGAGGCTGGGGATGGCTTGAGTCCGTGGTACCCTGGGCAACGAGAGCCTGCGGTTCCACAGGCAAAAATAGCGACACTTAGTCTCAAAAAAAAAAAAAAAGACTTCCATCTTAAATCTGCCTAGTTTAGGAATAATTAGAAAATTTTAGATTTTTGACAAAATACTAGAGTCTCAGTCTTTTAAGAAAATGGTCTCTACAAAGATGGCTGACCCCAATTCCTTCTCCCAATTAACCTTCTGGGGAAAACTCCTAGAGCTGTCCTACCTATTAATCTAATTCCACAATTCCTCAAAAAGTTTAGCATAGAATTCCCATAATTTTCACTCGAGGGATATACCCCTCGAAATTAAAAACAGGTGTTCAACAAAAATTGTATCTGGATATTTATAACTATTCAAAATAACCCAAAGGATGGAAACAAACCAAATGTCTAATAACAGAGAAATGGATAAACCAAATAGGTCTATTCCTACAATGTGATCCTATTAACCTACAGAAAGTAAGGAAATATTGACATATGCTACAACAGGATAAGCCTGAAAACCTTAAATTAAGTGAAGGAAACCAGACATAGAAGACCATCTATTGTTTGATTTCTTACATGTAAAAGATTCTGAATAGGAAAGTTGGTAAAGACAGATAGCAGTTAGAGACAACTAAAAGGTTGAAGAATGCAGGCTGATTCTTCACCGATTCTTCACTGAACAAAATTTCCTTTTGGGGTATTATAAAGTTTCTCTAACTAGATAATGGTCACTCTTTGCCCCATATTTGGGCAGTAATACTATTAAAATTGTACCACAGCTTGTACTAGTAGCCATTAAACTGTACAGTTTTAGGCCAGGCATGGTGGCTCGTGTTTGTGAGCTTCAGCCTATGAAGCGGCCGGGGCTAGGGATCGCGGTTCGAGTCCCGCCTGGGGCCCGTAGCGAGCCCTAGTTCCAAAAAAAATAGCGGGGTGTGGTGGCATGCGCCTGTCATCTCAGCTACCTGGGAAGCTGAAGCTGGGGATTGCTTGAGTCTGTGGTACCCCGGGCAACGAGAGCCTGTGGTTCCACGGGCAAAAATAGCGAGACCTAGTCTAAAAAAAAAAAAAAAACTGTACAGTTTTAGATGATTAAATTAAAATGTTCTATTATGTAAATTTTACCTTCATTTCAAAAGGAAAAAAACGAATGTTAGTGTATATGACCCCCGACCCAGACAGGCTTCAGGGTTGGTGTACATGCTGTGATCGAGGTGGGTGAGACAACTGCGTCTCCTTGAAGTAGCTCTAGAGTTGCACTGTTTTTAAGTTGGGCAAATTTCCCTCTGCAGTACCTTGTTAACCAGTCTAAGTTAACTCTCTTAAAAAGTGGCAGTTATGGCCATAAAGATAAAAAGCCTAATATGCTGACTTTTATTAGTCATTTTAACAGTATGCATTTTCCAGCAACCTGAATTCCAGAGCAGTCTTCTTTCCAGTTCAGGACTTTTCCACCTTTTAGCTTTTTGGCCTTCAGATAAAAGAAATTTTACAGGGGAAATGGTAAGTTGGCTTCTTTACAGAGCAACCATACATCCAATTTCCTGGAAGACTTTGAGTTTACATTTATTGACGTAGTGTAATTATTATTAGTGTTCCTGCCACTCTCGAAAGTGTCCCAGTCTGGATAATAAATTATATGGTCTCCCCACTTCAAGGGGACCACTGTTAAGCTCCCTGCTGATCTATCCAACAGGAGACTTTCTGTGCCAGCTTTGATCCAGTTCTCTGGCAACTTAGAATGTGATTTGTCTTAATATATGTATTCTGGTTGCCAAGGCATACAAGGCATGTTTGGGCACAAGGTCTCATTTTATAATCTCTTGCTCTTATTTATTCTTCATCTCCTGGAGCAGAGCTAATCATTTGTGAGAACCAGAATGTTAGGAATGATGGCGTGTCAGATGATGTAACAGCACACTTTTCTTTAGGATATACTTTTAAATATGAATGAATCCCAGTCTAATCCCAAAGAAAATATCTTCTCAAACTCCATTTGGATAGACCCTGGTGTTATTCAATGATGGTGGTAAACTAAATCCACGTGAAATTTTATTGACTTCAATTTGTTGAGATCAATAACTATGGGTAGTGTCATTGTTATTTCCCTATTCTTACTAACATCCCTAAAGATGAGTGCTAATTATCCTTTCACTTTAAAATCTACAGATAATCTCAGACCAATCTTCATGTAAGATTAGATCAAAGAATTAAGCAACTGAGAAGACTGAAGTGGGTTGAGAGTTTTTCAAAATAAATTGCCATGGAGCATATCAAATGTAATGTATTCTTCTTAAACGGCAGCATCTGCTTCTTACTTCTAGAATGTCTTACTTCTAGAACTTCCATTTCTTACTTGTGAAATTTAGTGCATAATGGTCAATAACCCTGTATTTGACTTCAAGTTCATCCTAAGCAAATGTTAATCAGGTGGCATTTTAGTTTAATTCCTTTGATTGAGAGCAGAGATTCACTTAGGCTGTCGAAAAAGAGGTTTATTGGGAGGTTACCAACAGACTTAAATATCTAGGTATGATACTCTGTATCAGTCTCTCTCTGAACAAGGTAGTCTTCATTACTACATTCCTTTGCTTAATCAAAGTGTAAGTGCCCTGACACTTTGATTTCCTTATGGCCCACCATGGTGCCAACTTTATACCACTGCATGCTTTCAGCTCCAGTTCCTACTCTTCACACTAACTTAATTCAAATAACTGAAAAGTAAAATTTAATTGATCCAGCTCATCTTGCCAAAGGTCACTGAGCTCTCTGTGGACTTGCTCTTCTACTTCAGGTTTACCACCTTCATTCTATCCCTGCACCCAAATAAAAGACGGTCAAGTCTTCTAGCACATTCACATTCACCACTTCTCTCCAGCAAGGATGTTAAGCAAAGGAGATGCCCTTGGAAAAATCAAGTATGAATGTCCAGATAAGGCATTTTTCCTTATGTATTTTCCACTCGCTGCTTTCAGATCATCATGAAAATCTCACCCCTTAAAATGTTTTAACTCCATTACTGCTCCAACTTACCCAGGGCCCCCATTCTCATTAACTGTTACTCCTATTAGACATCAGACATTTCCAACATCAGTTGGTAGTGACAACTAGATGTTGCTCCCAGGAAATTCCATTAACATTAACTCTAATCCTCACACCTAATGTCAAATACTGCATACCTATCTGTAAAAATATTTAAAAACAAGAACTTTTGCCACACACCTCTCTAGCCAACAATCATATTTCTGTCAAGTTACTTGACCGGATCAGGATTTCTTTTTTTTGTTGTTGTTGTTTTTTGTTTTTCCATTTAATTCAAATCAATACCCATTCAAAACAATATGCTTTATGTTTATATACCTAAAGCACTGTTTTGAAGCACAAAATTCATGTAATAAAGTCTGATGTTTAATATTTTTTGTTAGTTATGGACATAAGGTACATTTGAAAGTTCACTTTGCAGAAATAAAAGTCAGCCAGCATAGAGTAAAGCATATTGTATATATGTGGTCTGTGCTGTTGCAGGGTAGGTAAGCTGATCAGGCTTTTTCTGCCACTAGCCTGTATAACCAGCACCTATGGTATTGCACTCTTCCCATTATTGTGTATATGTCTGGGCCCAATAGGTGTGTGCACATGTGAGTAGACACACATGGGGGGCCTTAGAAAAAGGAACAAAAGGATGGCATCACCCTAGAGAAAGGAGAGCATGTGCAAGAGTACACAAGAAAGCATGAGAGCCCCACACCTAGCTGGCCCTGGCCTACCCTGCCTGGTATGTCTGTGTAACTGCTAAAACCAATAAAGAATCTATGCAGATTGGTGAGCCTGATGCTTGCACTACAATTGGCGTCACAAACAGACTGCTTGCCCCGACAGCTGCACAAAGACATTTCTATAATTTTTTAAAATGAAAATGTTTATTAAGTCATGACAGTATAATTCTACCAAATATTTTGACTTTTTTACTGAAGTTTTCTGCCAGCCCTCAAAGAGTTTATGGGTTGCTCAGTATCCCCATTTTTGCTCAGTTTTTTAAGTTTTTGAATGAGTAGCTTCTTCAAAAATTTGATGAAAATAGCAAAGGAACAATCCTAGATAGCTTCTCTGGGCACAAAAAATATCCCATGAAATTTAAATGATTAAGAAAATATTGATCCCCCAAGTAAATCTGTTGGATTCTCCTACTTGTCTGTCTGGGGCAATCAGGGGCTAAGTTAGCAAGTCAGGTTCAGAATAGAGATGATGTGTGAAAAGCAGAGGGAAGCACCAGGAGCCAGGGCAGAAGATAAAGGCACACCTATCTTTAAAGAGCTGCATGTTTGGGCTATCTTTTATTCTCTTCCTGTGTTCCCAGGAAACATCATCTTGGAAGGTGAGGGTGTGAGAAACAGGACACAGATGAAAGAGATCTGACAAGGGAATGGAAGGGGAATTGATAAACAGCCCACCTCTCAGAATGGGAGGATTTTCCTATTTCTGAAAGGAAAATAAAATGTCTCCTCAGGAAATGTAGTACTTTCATGCACAATTAATAATGGTAAACTCTAGGTAATTCCACACTAAAGATACTGTTTTCAAGCACAGACCTTAAAAACAATCCTCAAGTTTATCATGAATGACATTTGTGGAAGAGGAGACAGCAACTGAAATGATACTATCTGAAACTAGACTTTCAACAGAAATGTCACAATGATTGGAGGAGTATGTCCCTGAGAGTAAACATTTTATAATCAAGGCAGCTATAACAATTGTTTGTTTTAAACTTATGCAGATTAAAACCTTATATTAAATCTCTACAGCACCCAGGTTTGAATCTAAGCTCTATCATTTTCTATCTGTGTTATTTCAGGTAAGCTTTTCTTTCATATTTACTCCATTCATCTAAAAAAATGGGATAAAAATTTTTCATAGGGCATAGACTTGTAATATAGTAAGAAATATACATGTGTATATACTATATATTTAGATACATATACACAAAGTGGTCTTCATCCCTGGTTCCAGGCCAGAGTTTCTAAAACCTTTGTAAACTTTCTATGTGATAAAGGTATTGTATTTAATCATTGTGCATAGCTCCTGAACTACTAGCTCTTAAGTGATCAATGTGAAAGGAGTATCTTTTGTTATTCCTAACAAGCCACTTTCAACCATACTTGAGTTTAAACTAATAACTTTTGAAAAGTTCTTAAGTATGGTGGGGCTAGGGAAGGCAAGGGAGGAGGAGGAGTTGGTTGCCATGGGAATAAACACAGGATCAGTGATGAGAAAGTTAGACCTTTCTGCCCCAGCCCTCACAAAGGATGGCAGGTGAATAAATCATTAATGACAAATGACTTTATCAATTGTGCTTATGTGATGAAGTCTCAATAAAATTCCAAACCATAGACATTTAGAGAGGTTGAGGATCTTGTGGAGGTGTTGGGAGGGGTGACCCAACTAGAGCCAGAACAGGCATGGTGACTCCACATCCCTTCCTGAATTGTGTCTTTCACTTACAATAAACCAGTGAGGGTAAATACAATGCTTTCCTGAGTTCTATGGGTCATTCTAGCAAATTCTCAAACTTGAAGAGGGAGATGTAGGAACACCCAATTTATACCAGTCAATGAGAACTACAAGTGACAATGTGGAAATTGCATCTAAGTGGGAGAAGTCTTGTTGTAACTAACCCTGCTAAGTCTTGTTGTAATCTAACCTATGCACTAACTCCAAGTAGGGTGTGAATGGGTTAAATTATAGGATCCCCCCAACCAGTGGCCACCAAGAAATGGAAAATTGTTTAATATGGAAAAGCCCACCTTTGCAGTGTTAAAGTGTTCTAAAAGTAGACAAAAATCAAGCATTTCACTAATATTGTGAAATTTAAATTAAATAATCTACCTTAAACACTCAACAATGCCTACCAAACATCATGAACACCACAAAGGTTTTTATGATTGACATGTACTTAATAATAATAAACAGTTTCTTGTTTTGCCAGTCATCTGCAAATGGATTTGGTGGTCAGCTTACACTTTACATAGTAATAATTTACACCTTACAGCCCAAGAGCCCTTCAAAAGCATCAACCAGTTCTACCGTACAGACTCCCTCATACTTACTACTACACTTGTTAAGATTCAGTCACTTCCACATCTGACTTCCCTAACAGCCTCATTGTGTGCTCTTTAGTTCTGGTCTCAACTATTAGTCTTGATCTCTCCTTGCTAGCTCTGCCTGCCACACACACACTGTTCCCACCATCTCAGTGAATGAATATGGGTCACCTTCATCAATTGTATAAAATTAAATTTAATACAATCCATTATAAATGTATAAATATAAAGTCGATAATTTTTTTGCTGTTAAAATTAAGTCTGGATCTTCTTTTAGTCCTCTCCAACCAAAAGCTGGTCCTTCCTGAAAACACATCTCAGTGAAAAACCAACCTCCAAACCCTAAAATTCTAAATGTTGAGACCTCTTTTTGCACACCCTATATTCAATTCATCAGCAAACTGAATTACTCCAATTTTAAAATACATTCTGAATCATTCCCCATTTATCCACAATGCCGTCACCTTCATCCATTGGGTGGTCAGCATTTGCAGCACACAGGAATTTTTTGGACAGTTCTCAAGCCCTTTCTTAGATGTGCTGAATCTGACACAGGATAGAAAAGATGAAGGCCTTTCAATCCGTGTCTAAACAGCCACTCTTAAAGTCCCCCTAACCCCTCACTGCTGGCCCCACAGTTGATTCTAATGAACACTTCTGTCTGAGAACCACTGTTTCCCATTAAGACCTCTGTCACCACTTAGATTCAGTATACAAGAGTATCAGAACAGCTTTCTACTCATCTCCCCATGTCTACATTTGCTCTCCTACAATTCATTTTCCGTACAGCAACATGAATATTTTTAATTGAGATACTCCAATAGCTTTCTATTTCCATTAAACTAAAATTCATTTTTCTTAGTCTGGTTTACAAATTCCTACATAATCTAACTACATCCCAGTTCTCAAACCACATCATTTATGTTCTAATCACACTGGCATTCTCTTTCCATAACTAAAACATACCATGCTAGTTTCTGTTACAAGGACTTTGTAAAAGTTTGATCCTCTATTGGAATCATTTCTGTCATTCTGGTCTCAGCTTCAGCATTTCCTCCCCTGAGAATTTTTTGCACTGTGTTATTCAATAGGCAGCTTAGAAAGATAACAACATTCATTCCTCTATTTATCATTTACTGTGATTTCATAGCTTTCTTATTTGCTCATTTAAGAGTTTGGCATCTTCTTCTAACAAAATAGCTGAAGATAAGGATCCTGTCCATGTGTTCACCCAGAAACTTAAACTATCACCGGCATATAGCAAATGTTTAAAAAATAGTTATTAAAATAACTAATTAAAACAAAGCAGCAGAGGAAGAAAGACCTTCAACAGTAACAGAGAATTTGGAAAGTTTGGGGGAAGATTGTCAAGTGACTATAAAAGGCAGTAGAGTAGGGCAATGAATCAAAACTATACTTGGACTTTGAACAGGGTTCAAATCCCAGCTCTACCACTGACAAGGTCCAAGACCTATATCAAATTTCTTCTTTCTAGCTTCTTCAATATCTTCCTTTTACAGCTATCATTAGGGTTAATTAAAATGATATAACTAATATTTATTAGGTCAACAATTATTATAAACTTTACAAAGGAATTGAAGTGCTTTAAAATACATTTGCATATGATAATATAAACATAAATCAAAATGAAATAAAGAAAAATTTTACCTACAATCTTGTTACCTCAAAAAACAATTTCATCTTGTCATTTTCCTTTTTATACCTAGAATTATTTTACATAATGAAAATCTTAAAGTAGATTCAATTTTGTAATTTCTCAACTTTTTGAAAACCAATTCAGAGATATCTTCTTTCCTATCTCTTTTTTAAATTCCCTCAGACAGACAGATGAGATCAAGTTGCTGGTCTCCCCTGCCTTTGAAGTAGAAAGTTTTACTACCTTCTTGAACTGCAATCTCTACATTAGCAATTTCATCTTGCGCTCTGATATTATGAATACCATGCCTTTAAAATGCATGAACCAATTCTTATTTGCACTAAAAATTCCCAGGCTTTGATCATTTCCAATAGTGGTCATCTCAAAGGCACACATTTCTGTGTTTGATCTTGAATCCACAAAATTAAAAAGTCTTTGTTCTCATTGGAGTAATGGTAGTAATAGAGAGGAGTGACTCCTAGAGGCAGATCGAAATTGGAAGTCTCAGGGGCATGATGGCTATTATTGTTTCAGAAATTCTGTAAGTGCCGTAACTTGTTGGGGAGCTCATGTTCATTCTAAGTACTATGAAGGGAGGATGAGATAAAATGATGGAAACATTGCGAAATGATGAATTTTCAAAAGTGAACAGGGTAAAGTGGAAAAGCTCCATGTACATAATTTATCCACGCAATATTAATTAAATGTTTACTATATGCATAATAGAAATTTTAAGGGGACCCTCCCCTTTTCTGGAGAGCAAACTGCTAAACATTCTCCATGGTCTCCACCTTTGCATGAAAAAAATTCACTGCTTGGCACTATGAGTCAGTCTTTTAATATTAAAAAGATGCAATTTATCAATGGGTGCTCTGCCTTTGAATCTCTGCAGGACACTTTTCTTGCTAGGGAAGGAGACTGGATACAGCATTACCTTCTCTTAGTATACATATATCTTTGAGTTGAGAGTGAACGTCCCTCCATCAAGACATTCTTGATGTCTGAGGACTCATTGTTTCTGTCTCAATGTATTAATTTGAAATTTAGGTTTTATCAAAACAGTTCTCACATAGTAAAATCTGTTACGCTACTTCCTGAGTTCAAATCCTCACCTTGATTACCTAACAAATTCTCTGTCTAACAATTGATGAGACTTAATTTTTGTTTTTAGTAACAGTATTATATGCCATGCTCTATTCTGGGAGACTAATGATCAAAAATAGATAAATAAAATCAAAAGCTATGCTTCCTATCCTTATAAATGTTTAATCTAGAAGTCCAATGCACTATCCGTTGTGCCACAGAACCTGTCTAAACGTTTAATCTAATATAGGAAATAATGAGCCAAATAAGTAGACACACACATGAAAATTTACAACTACGGTTATTATTGGAAATGGAGGCTCATAATGTTACAAGATCATGAAGTGACTGAATGTCAATTGGTTTGGGATCAAAGAAGGCATCTCTCAAAATGGGCATATAAGCTGAGATCTAAAAGTAAATATTAACTAAATAATTGCTTGAGTTGCAGGATAGGAGGGAATGTGTATGCAAAATGTTCCAAACAGAACAGCATAACAGCATACAAAAACCCTGCAACAGGAGGAACAAGGCACATTGACAGAATGAGTAGTGAACTAAGAATGGGGGCTAGGGAAAAGGGGATGGGCACCAAGCCTAGTGTAGGAATCTGAACACACACACAGCATGGATATATGCAAACATTGTGCTTAATAATCTGGTTTTTTGAGCTGAAACTCTTGTTTTGAACTGAGAGTTCTGCCTCAGTGACTCTTAAAGAAATGTCAGGCATTTGACATCATCAGGAAGTGCTAGGTAGTGTAGCCATTAGAAAAACAGGATGTCTTCCCAGGAAAATAGGATATACTTGGGTCAAGATGACCAAGAAGTCAACAACAAACTCTGGTGACATGACAAAAACCAGAACACCAACCATGATAGGCTGTTGTGGTAAGAGATTTACTTTTGATTAACTCT
Source organism: Uropsilus gracilis (assembly GCA_004024945.1). Lineage (NCBI taxonomy): Eukaryota > Metazoa > Chordata > Mammalia > Eulipotyphla > Talpidae > Uropsilus > Uropsilus gracilis. The sequence continues at coordinate 60,104 of PVHY01005245.1, forward strand.
TTGTTGAGTTCACTAGAAAAAGGCTAACCAGAGATGAGATGTCAAAATGGGTTTTGGGGGTAAAATGCTACCAATTTCTCAGATCGCTGGTTTTCTGACAATGAACTGTGCATTATAGATTCAACTCATTATAGATTCTATTCAATTCATCTCTGTTCAATTGGCTTCTAGTAGCATCAGGCAGTCTGACCCTGGCATTTTCCAATTACACAAACACTATGATGACCAAAGCTGCCCAAAAATTGAGCTGGAACACACAGCAAGTCAAGGTCAGGAGTGTCTGGATCAGTGGAATTCTAAACTACATGGTCTGTTGAAAAGATTAAAGAAATTAAATGCGAAAATCCTAGGAAACACATAGTGCAATGTTTTGCACTATGAAACCACTTGTATTTGTTCTGTTACTATTATTATCCTTCAGCATTACCATGCCTACTGTCCATATTTTCATTACTTTCTTATTTTCTGCTACTATACCAGGTCAGATTTGGCTGCTATTATTCTTCATATGGTTCACTGCAGTAGCTTTCTTCAAACCCTGACTCACCCCTCTTTCACATGAAAGTATTTATGGGGTTCTACTTCCAGTTAGTTGTGACAATGATACTTTTTGTCTTTGTTCATTCATTCACCGAATTGAAGGTTTCCTTTACACTACAAGCCTTTCTTTACCTCAAAAAGCTTCAATGCTTCACTTAGTAGCTCTTTCCAACATGTGATTGGAAACTAGCACATAATGAATACTCAGTAAATGGCTGGAGAGAAAACCAGGTGATATGCAGTTAGTTGCTCTTGTTATTCTTATTAACTGGGAAACCTATCAGAACAACCTTGTCCTAGGCATGACAATTGAGAGCATTTGTTTTGCTTAAAATATTTATTTTATTTTCTAGTTACTGAAAAGTATATTCAGTGTAGAAAATTTTTTTAAAAATTAAAAAGCAAGCAGAAAATCAGCTGCAACCACACAAAAACTTGTGTTAATATTCTGATGTATTTCCTCACAGTATGTTTTTGTATATATATTTATGGATATATTTGTGTGTGAATGTTTGCTTTTTAAATGTCTTTATTGAGTGATTATTCACACATGACACAATTCACCTAGCTAAATAATAAATTTTCACCGAGTAGTAAATTATCACAGTCTAAGCTTAGAACATATCTCTCCTCCTAAAAAAAAAAAAAAAAAATACATTTAATTAGCCATTCCTCTCTATTCCCTCCAACTTCAAGTCCTAGGCAACCTCCAATCTACCTTCTATCCCTATTGATTTGACTGTTGTGGGTATTTCCTATACATGGAATGATTTGATATATAGATTTTGTGATTTACTTCTTACTCAGTATAGTGTTTCCTATGTTTATTCATGTTGTGCCATGTGTCTGTACTTCATTCCATTTTATAGTCAAATAGTATTTCATTGTGTGGATATTTTATTCAAAATTTGATGGTCATGTGAGTTGCTTCCACTTTTTCGTAATGTAATTAGAATAATCTGCTAAGAATATTCACTTACAAGTTTTGTGTGGATTTTTGTTTTCATTTCTCTTGTAGTGGAACATTATGATTAACGTTGTAACTGCTGAACTGTATTCAGAGTCACCGCACCATTTTAAATTCTCTCTAAAAACATTACGGCTCTCATTTTGAAACTGGGTGCCCCTCCCCCACTCTCGAGGGCGTGGCAGTTAAAAAAACGTGTGGCAGAGGAAGCACCTGGAGGAGAGGATTGGCACAAGGAGAACCACATGAAGCGAAGACCGGATAGCTGAGAGGTTTTTGGCACCTGGAGAAGGATGCGGGATTGGAGCCTTCCAGAAAAGAGAGAGTGACAGGCGGATAAAGAGGACCCCGAGTTTGCAGAAGTCCCCTAGAAGAGTGAGCTGGCAAGTCATGATGGTCAGCGGAAAAGTGAACAATGTGAAGAGTGTGACGCCGCAAGATAGCCTGGAAAATTGGTACCTGATGATGGCCAGGAATTTGGAAAGCTAATTTGTACATCAGCAGTTGTGGAAGAAGTTTGAAGTGCTTTGAAGAAGTGGAGCAGCTCGGGATACTGGAGAGAGAAGAAAAAAGAAGATGCCAGAAAAAGACTGGACTTTGCAGTGTGCCAACCTCTGAGATTTGGAGGGGCGAAGGGGCAGCATCTTGGACTATGTCTTTGGGAACTTTGGGACTAAAAATGGTGACTGGGGTAAGATAACTGGTCACTTGTGGCTTTAAGGACTTTTTGTTTTCCCTGTTGAACTCCCTTGTTAATAAAATCCCTTGTTAAACTGCATTTTGAGTGGCAACTGCTATGCACGGGTAATATGGACCTAGGGCTTGTAAGTTGGAGGCTTTTACTTCCTTTTCGACACGATTTTAATTTCTGTATGTTTTAAAGCAAGACTTCAGTAAACATAGTTTTTTGTCCTGCTTTGCAAACTCCCTGAGTATTTCTCTCACTATAAGTTCTGCTATTAATGTCTATTTAGTCTGCCTGGACTAGCATATAAAAATACCAGATTGGGTGACTTCAACAACAGAAATTAATTTTATCACAATTCTGGAAGCAAAAAACTCCAGGATCAAGGTTCTGGCAACGTTCAGTTTCTGGTGAGAACTCTTCCTGGATTGCAGATAGTCATCTTTTCACTTTATTCTCACATGGTCTTTCCTCAGAGCAAGCATGAAAACAAGTGTTGTCTTGCCTCATCTATTTATAAGTACTCCTTATCTATCAGATCGGGGTTTGAGTCTTATTGACCTCATTCAAATTTTATTACCTCTATATAGACTGTCTCCAAACACAGTCACTTAGAGAGTTAAGCCTACAACATATGAATTTGGGGTGAAGGTGCATGATGAACTCCATGGCAATACTAAACAATAATCCTTTGAAAAATTCTATATGAAAATAAAGCTCCAGGAATGAGACACTAAAGTTGAGAAACTTTTTCCTTAAAATATATTATTTGCAAATTTCCTTTAAAATTCATTTTGTTGTGCTAGCTACATACCCTTCACGTCCAAGTGTGGATAAAAGTGTCTTTCTGAAATTTCTCACCTGCATCTACTAGCAATCTGGAAGAACAGACTTCACACTCTTTCAAAAGATATTTAAATTTTCTGTGTAGCTCAACTGTTGTTGTCTCTAACTCCATTTCTATGCTAGAGAAAATGATGCCTTTTACGCCATTGAGAGCCTGCATAAACTAGAAAGTTTTCATTTTTAACTGATGAAGGAAAAGAGGTCATCTTGGAGTTAGCCTTATTGAAAGCTTCTACTAAGCAGAAAAACTTTAGAATTCCAAAGAAAACTAATTGGAACCCTGAAGCAGATGGGAAAAGAAGAAAATTCGGAACACCTCCGTGACCTCATTATAAGCATAATGAAGGAGGCAACGATGGAGTTAATTAGAATACAGGCAAGAAAAAGATTAAATGAGAGTAAAAAAACAACAAAATGTAACTCAGAGAAAGGGAGGCATTCAGCAAGAAATAGAATATGCTGATCTCTGCAAAACTATTCAAAACTGAGGGAGATGGGAGCTAGAATCAAACAAAAGGAATATAAACCAGGTGGCCACTGAGGATGAAAAGTCTGTGGAAAACACAAAGAACAGGCACCTGGGAAGGAATTACCAGATATCTGCATCAGGCAGAAAATACAGGCCTGGGAGCCAGAGGAATTTAGCTGGTTACACAAGAGGAGCGATTTTCAGTTCAGGGTTCTATCATGTGCCTGTATAGGTTATGGACAAAATCTAGCAGTTTCTTAATAGTCACAAACAAGAGTGCAAATTTGTCCTTTGCCACTTAAGACCACCTTCAATTGTTGATAATTTTACCACTTTCTAAGCTAACAAACTACCTACTTATGTACAGAGACTGATAATGGCTCTAAAAATCAATGATTATTATCACAAGGAATATTTGTCCTTAAGCTAGAGGTTGCAAATAGCAAACTTTAAAACGTTGATAAAACAGCTTTATTGAAGACAAAATTTGTCCATTAGTCTATAGTTCACACTTGTCTGGAGCGCAACAGCTTCCTAACACCAAAATTCACTGTGTAAGTTTGTGATGAAGACTATCATGTTTTCTGATCCAAACATAATTATGCTACTTGAATAGACTGGTGGCTTAAATTATAATAAGTGGAGAAGGGACCAGGCCAACATTTAACCACTTCAGTTCAAAATCTCATTATTGAATTATATAGATAGGCTAGCTATAATAAGCAAACAAACTAGAAATTTTTTCAAATATTTTCTTTATATTTAAAATCATCCATGTCCATGTACTGTGGTTGAATTGAATATGAAGCCATAATATATGATTTGCTGTGTAGCATCTTAATACCACAATGGTGCTAAATTTCAGGCTCCAAGTTCTAATTCACTCAACCCCTTTTCCCCCGAGGGATGTAGCCACACAGGCATCAAATTGAAATGACCATTTTTTCTATAGTCATACAGCTCACTGTATATTAAGAATGCAAGATTTCTAGTTTATGATTGTTACATGAATAATACAGAAGGTGCATTTCTCACAAATGCCAAATCTTTAAATCCCTCAAGAGCTATGTTAAACTGTAAAGGTAAATAAAATGTTAATGCCACAAACTTTGGTTATAGTTTAATAGAAAATTTGAAAAAATAATAAAAAAGAAGGGTCAGGTAATTTTGAAAGTGCTTTTGGGGAGTTTGATTCCAAATGAAAAGGTAGCATCTTGTTAGAACTTATTTAAGAACTGGTACTATGATAGCTTGCATCATTTACCCTTCTCATGACAATTATTTCCTAGCAATTGTTCTCCCCTGAAGCTTTTTTTTTTTAATCAACCATGGTCTTTCTAGTTTGCTAATCTCTTTAGTCACTTCACCTCAAACAAGTCCAATTATATGCCAAGTCAATGATAAAGGCTAAAATACCTTACTTATTGCTCTCTTCTGTGTCTTCTGCCCTGAAACTGTACATTTCTGAAAGAAGTTAGGTAGCCATATTGGATGGCTTCTACGAGCTCCTACTGTGTATCTTCAATTGTTTTTAACTTCCAACTTTGCAGTGAATAAACAGCAGTGCCCACTATTTCACTTGGCAGTAATTCCAGTCCCATCTGTATCTAACCTCTCCCCCCAGCCTTCCTCATCATGATTTCTGTTTGTTATACCTTACTGATTCCTTTCCTTGCTTGGTCACTTGGGTTTGAACTGTATACTGAACTGTACTTATTTGTACATAGTTTTGTTTTTTGATGACTCCTACTGTGTCACATGCAACTCTGTTTGCTCTTTGAGCCTAGGTATTAGTCCTTTTCATTCCCATGCACAAAGATACAATGACAACAGTCTCCTACACCATGGGAAGCACCAAAATAGAGGAGCCTTAGAACTAGAGGGCACACCCACCCTGCAAAAGTTTCCTGACATGCTCAACCTGGTTACCCACCTCAAAGTTACTCCTGGAGATGTGAGCAGTACAGTCTTCTGCATTCCAGGAACTCAGGTCCTATCCAGGAAAAAGACATTATTCCAAAAAAGAAAAAGAAGAGAACAATGGGTCAAACATTGGACAACAAATTGCAGCGAGTGGGAGTTGGAGTGAATGGAGTAGGGAAGAGGGCAAGTGAGAGGGGAAGCATAATATAGAGGTGCATAATTGATAGGAGGGCCATACTTAAGCAGAACAATAACTATATAAATATGACCAATGTTGTATGAAAATAAGAAAATTTAAAAATATGGGGGAAAGAAAAACAGAAAGTGGCAGCCACTGAAAGTTTTATTGTCCTTATCACCTACCAGAAATTATTCCTTAACTAGGTGTTCCTTTGCTTGGCTCCTTCCAGTTGGGGGTCAATTTCCAACAGTTTACAACCTTCCTCAGGTTTCCACACTCTTCATTAATCTTATTGCTGAGGCCTGATTTAATTCCATTATGTTTCCTTCTGTGTTCTTCCCACTATCTACCAGTCTGCAAAAAGGCACTGACACTTCCATCCCTCATTTATAATAGCGAGATTATTTCATCATTTAGTCCAAAAACTTTAAGACTCTTACTTTCTGAACATGCCAAGGCCAATCACCACTTAAGATCTGAGTTTGAAAATGCACAAATTCACACCCAAATGCAGTCATAACACTTGAGGCCATTCACAGGATCCTTGCAAATATGGCAGACACAAGGTGATCTCCAAACCTAAGCCTCCCATTTGAAAATCTGTTAGTTATATTCACTTTATTTTAAAGCTATGTTAAAAAACTTAATAAAGGAAGTGGTGGGAAATATCAAAGACACAAAGGAAGATAAAAGGCTATTGCTATCAAACTGAGCTTAAAAGGTTTCTGGCAAACATGCTTAAAATGCTTATCAAGGAAGGCATGAAAGTCATCCTTGGTCACTAGGAAAAGCATCAGAGCTTTAAAGTGTAATTTCAAAAAAAAAGGGGGAGTTTCCATGTTTCTAGTCCCACCTAAAGAGGAATGGAGCTGAGCACCAAGGGGACATAGAGGGGAAACTTGGAAGGAGAGACTTGGAGGAGGTACATGGAGTAAAGAGACATGTGAAGAATTTTGTTACTTGACTTGTATCTGGGACTTGGGGGACATGGAAGGCGACACATCGAGGAAAGACATACAGAGACATGGATGAAAGACAATGGAGGAGCTAACACTGGCAGCTGTTCGCTTGATTTGCTCTTTTCATCCCAAACTTGCCTGGCCCCTTTTATCCTTTTCCTGTGGGTCCCTGCCAGAAGGTGCCTTAAACAGAGACTTAGGCTTGCCAGAAGATGGCAAGCTTTGGGGCCTCAGCAGGTGTGCTGTGAGCAAACCCTGTTTGATTGGGAAGTTACATACAAGGGTGTGGGTAACTTCAGGTGTTTCATTGGGAAGCTATTAACCTTTCTCCTCTCTTTATGCACACTACCCTATTAAGATTCTTTCACACTAAGAATATGTTTTCTTTATATGTAAATGATGGTTGAACCCTTTTAGAAGATGCAAGTTTAGAGGTCTCAAGATACCCCTCAGTCTGCACACTAAGAAAGGCAGAGAAGTAACTTTGAGCAGCAAATATGTACTAGGGCACCCAGGTTGACAGAACATGGTGGGAGCAAACATGCCCATCTTAAAGCTCACATGTTGACAGCAGTTACAGTGTGATGACAAGGGTAGAGTGGATGGACTGGAACCAAGCACCAAAGCTTCTTCTCTACAGCAGAGGGGAAGAGAGAAAATATCACCACATTCTTCACAAATAGCATTATTTTAAAATAAATCAAGAATTCCATTGTTAAAGATTTGTACATACTTTGACACAACTTGTTTTTATCTCATTTTCCGTTGGAATTGCATGCATAGATCAAGTATGTTGCATATTATGTATGAAAGTTTCCTGGATACAGTGAAAAGGAAGGGAAGCTGTAACAGTCCAATAATAATAATACCGTAAATATTTTGTCAATGTATGGCAATATTTAATGAACAGTATATAATGTATAATAATTTATAACTGTTATAAACCATAATAATGAAGATTATATAAAATATGGCATAGTACAATCAATACTATAAAATGATATTTATCTCCAAACTTTTGCTCCTCTGTTATCAACCAAAAGATAGTGCAAGTTTTCCTAAATGCCATGTAAGCTTTTAGTAATGTGGAAATATTGAGAGTGTTTTCCTTCTCTTTCAGAACCATAGTACTTAGTCAAGGAGGTTGACTTCCTTGACTAGTACTTAGTCAAGGAGGTTGACTATCCTTCCCTATCTGTGATTGGAAAAATAAAAGTATTTTCCCTTCAGAAAATGTTTCCCTTTGTGGTGTAGAAATCAGCCCTAACATCATGGAGTATACTGCTGCTTTTCACTTCTCTAGCCCTACCATTACCTGAGGTTTAGTGTTCAAAGAGTACATTTTGTTTATATATTTCATCTTCTCCCAGAACTTTCCTCCTACAACCAAAGCCCCTATTGTGGAGTTTCCTGAATGTGACGGGATAAGTTTCGCATTTTCAGGATCAAATCCTATGAAAAGTCAATGAAATAGAGAAAAAGGACATGCTCATCCCAGCTCTCCTGGTGAACTTTCACAACAAAAAGCAGGTTAAATTGCAAGCAATTTCAGCTATATTTCTAGGTAATAGATCACCATGGGAGGAAATTCTAACTCAGGCTGATGACAAACAAAGTCAAAAGACTGGCTTACAGAGATACTGGTAGGCTCAAATCCTGTGAAAGATAGACAAGTATGCAGCTAGAAAAGATGGTGAGGGACAGAAAGGGGGAAAAGAAGGGAAGGACAAAGAAAAGTACTTGTATTTGAAAATACACAAAATACCACCATTATGTAAACCCATTTACAAAACAAAGATGTTCAGAAATTGACAACTGCCAAGTTAACCCAGAAACCCACCTATCTCCCATGGCTTATTTCATTCCCACAGTTGTCACTCTCCTCGGAGCCACGGACAACTAAGTTATCAACTAATAGATAAGTGTAAGTTTACCTAAATGCCATGTAAGCTTTTAGTGATGTACAAATACTTAGTGTTTTCCTTCTCTTTCAAGATCATAGTACTTAATCAAACCTGAATTGCTAAGGAAAACTAGTTTTAAGCAAGTGTTAAAGATTACTGTGTCAGTGCCCTTCAGCATTGGAAGTAATACAACTGCGACTTTTAAAATGACTTTACACTTCTCTTTCTGAGACTAGAGAATATCATCTTAGTCTCTGACCCAAAACTGCAAAGCATTTGTAGTATGTCTATATACATATACTATATAATATTTGAAACATTATTGCTTAATAATTTGTTTGCTTAATGATTTTAAATACCAAGTATGAATTAATTTTAAATAATATATTTTGGTTAATCTAATAATTCTTCTCTAGTAAATTTTTTTGTTTCTCTTATTAATAGTCAGTGCCACAGAAATCCAATTTAAGCAGAAATAGAGCTAGACCATGCCACGTGATGTAATTAGGAAGCACTGGTCTCCTATGGACACCCTATCAGTATCACTGAAAGAGTTAATATAACTTCCCAAAATACCAAACCAAGGGATATAGGAACACAGTGAGAAAATTGGTTCAATATGATATTGATTTGTGGAATTCTTGAGTTCAGAGCAAGAGTTCCCCCACCTACTCTATAGATCCAATCTAGGTATTCCTGGAACCAATATCCATAGTTCAGACAGAATTCGCCAGAGATCTAGCAATATAACCTTTAACCAAACTAATTCCAAAAATATTTAGACACAGGTCCACATACTATCTCACCAGCGCATTAGAATTTATGCCATCCCATTAAGTCCATCTTGCTGGGAAATGCCCAGATATACCCCAGCAATAAGATAAATAACAAATGGTATTTAATAAAAGCAAATCAAAGGTATCATTCTAAATCATTTTCTTTCCCTAAAATAGCACCAGAGATTTAAAGCGAATGTTTTAATTGTGCATTTCCTCTGGCCGATCTCACTCTAGCATTAAAACAGTGCCTCCTACAATTTTGTCACTCCCACCTGCCACTACTAATGTTGTAGTTGTGTAGGCATAACCCAAGTGCATTTAGGTCCAAATTTAAAATATTCTGGAAGTTAGTGTTCCTTTCCAATGTACTTTTCTATATACACACAGGAAGAAGTTACATTGATACAAAATCTGTATCTCAGGACATTTTGTCTTAAGCATTTCCCTCACACTTTCTAATCCTGGTAAAACTGCTTTGTCAAATAATAGGAGTTAAATTCTTAAGCAAAAATAGAGAGTTGTAAATAAAGAAAAAAGGCATAAACCGTTCTCTGCTCCAAACTGACACACTTCTTATTATATTCCATCAGTGTAGTTACAGCTTAAAAGATATAAAGAGTGTCCAAAGCAGTCATGTAAACAATAAATATTATCTGAAAAAGAAACATACTTTATTAGCTATTTGAATTTTCTATTTTTCAGCTAACAAAGTGAATAATTCAAATATTACATTTGAAGCTGAATCATAAATCCATCTAAGAGCTTATTTTCCCTAAATCCCAACTTCCAAAACATATGGAAATTGCCTTAAGGTAGAGAAAGTTGTTGCCTTTATCATACTGTGCATCTAAATTCCCAAGATGATTGATTTAACGAGGTTTGCACATTAGAAGCCTTTTCCATTGTTGCAATAAGGAAATCACAAGAAAGATTAATGCCCTCCACATGGTGCCACTGTATTAAAATGTCTTTGAAATGTCTTCACTCCAGGAGCACTTCTTACCCTTGCCAGCTCTTAGCAAAGTTGGTTTCAGTGTAAAGAATTCATTATGGCCAATGAAGCTGTGGCACTGGAAATAAATACCTACAACAGCTTACTTTGAAAGAGCGGTCAATTTCCAAGCAAAATTTGATATCATAGTTTGGTGCAAGGAGAAACACATCACCATGTTGCTTACAAGTGAGGCCACTCACAGGTCTCCCATGAGATCTAGAATCTTGTCACAACACCACAGTGTTAGCAAATGGGAAGCAAAGTCATGCACCCTTCTATCATTTGAAAAGCTTGTCTCCTTCAGAGTCTTACCAGTGTTTTCTCTAAAGTGACAGAATGTTTTCTTGCCCACACTTAACCTCTTCACAGACACAGGAGAAACAAAAACATTTCAAACCACTCTACAAATTGTTGATATAGTGACATATACCTGAGTTTGCCCCTACTCACATCATTATGATTATATGTAAAAAATTGACTTCCAAGAAGAATTAATTTTTTAAAAAATGATTAAAACTCATGTAACAACCAATCATACTATTAACTGATCTCCAGTTATGGGCTTCCATTAATAATAACAATTAATGTTATTAACTGGGCACTAGTCACATACCTGGTATTGTGTTAAATGCTAGGGTATAAATACAAAATAATATATGAATGAAAATAAAAAATGCATTCTTATTTCATTACCAGTAGCAGTATCAAAACAAGTTAGAAATTTAAAAAGAACATATTGAAAAGGAACAGTACTGTGACTGATAGATACCCAAACATTGTTGGCATAAAATGACTATTGTTGGCACACAGCAAATATTAAAACAAGAAGAATGGAAATGGAAAATGGAAAGTTTTCCATCAGTCCAATCTACTCCATGGAATTACATATTCTTTGCTTTTATACATTTATTCATGCTATCTTTTTGCTTTTGCTCATGCTCTTCTGGTCTGCAATGTTTTTGTCTTCTCTTCATCTCTTTAAAAGATGCTCTCTTTAAAGACCCAGTTGAAATCCCATTTACCCCTGGCAACTCCAAACCACATTAATCTCCCACTTCTGTAAATTGTTACAGTTTTTCTCATTTTTATCTCATACTTTAGCAAATATTGTCCTATATGACTTACTATTTCCTCCCCTTGGTTAACCTTATAATCCTAGCTAGTTTTTAAGTTTCCTGTGGCTAAGAACCAATTATTCTATAACTTTTGCTTCCTCCCAACACTTATAATAGAAATGGAATTTATTATTTTTACTTAATAAATTACTTGATAATTTGTTCTAGAATGGCCTATTACAAAAAATTTCCCTGAGATTATTAGAAATTTGTGAATTGCAGAATAAAAACATGTATGTATTCACTTCTTGAAAGTAGAAAATGAAAACAGTCATCAAAATACATAGAAAACTGGGAATAACATGAGTAAAACTGATGATGGGTAGTAGGAGAAAAATGGGGACTATCACAATGTAAAACAAATAAATTAATAAAATATAGAGATAGAGAAAGCAGACACTTTGTTACACTTGAGGTGTAAATAATAAATGATAAATGCTTGATTAGGTACAAGCTTAAACAATAAAGAACAGAAATATAAAATAGTCCACAAACATGATGGAATTAAACATAGCCTTTTTGCCTTGCTCTAAAAATTCTAGTATTGCTTCCTGGACATGGACCTCTCTTGCACTGCTAAAGTTAAGATTTACTCAGAAGGTCTGAGATTTACTCCATAAATCACTAGGCTGTGTGATGAAGAAACAGAATCCTACACAATGAATTATTAGGAAGATTCACTGAGTACCTAGCCTAGCATTTACTCTCAGCAAATAGAGTAAATATAGTCATACTATTGTCAATAATAGACTTTGAATTTTTGTTAATTATTTTGAAGGAAAAGGGTCATTAATTCCTACTCAAAAACATTTCTTCTTAGAAATTAGTATGCAAGAGTTTAAAAACTAGATGCTATCAGAAGAGATAACCATGTCAGAGACTAATCCCACATGCTGGAAGCACAGAAACCAGGCCATCCTGACAGACACTGGACTTTGTACATTTTCCTTTCTCTCCATTTTGCATCACAAACTTCCCCTGTTTTTGGTTATTTCTTCAAGCATTCTTGACCTCTTCCAAGTCCCACTTTTGACGTTTCTTCTTTTCCTATATTTTCCTGAGTTAACTTTCCACTCATTCTGTTGTCTACAGATATTGAACAGACAAACAAAAATAAGAAAATTATTGATCTCTCCCTCAGATGTATTATAAACTGAACCATATATAATTGTCATTTTGCAGGTAAAACATATGCACAAAATGTACAGCATGTTTATAACAGTCTACCTACAAATATTATAAATATCTTCTAATGTTTATTATTTGGAATTAATAAGGGAAGAAGGTGACTTCAGCTCAGTAACACTGAAATCATGTCGAAATTTCAATTGGTTTTGAATAGCCAAAAGTTTCCTTGCAGTTAACCAAGATGTGACTGTGATTTGTAAGCCAAAATCTTTTTCTAAAAATGAGCCATAACACGAATGAGAGTGTGTGGACATGCAGCTAGAGTCTTTGGTTACATGAAATAGAAGACAATACTGGATAATGTAAGCATTAAAAAATAATTTTTAATGAGGGGGGGGATAGTTCATAAAAATTTTAAAAATCTGAACAATTAAGTCCCAGGAAAAAAAAAGGTGGTCAACTATGAGCTCTCAAGAATGTGTGTGTGTGTATGTGTGCATGTGTGTGTGTGCACATTTCCTTATAATGATGTACTGTTTTTCACAATGTAAAATTTCTCCCCTCAGGTGTGGTCACCATAAGAGCTAGAATTAGTATTCAAAATCCTTATAAAAATCTCTAAGAATGTAAAAAATTCATTTCTTAAATTCACAGACTATATAGTTTTAAGTTCATGACAAAATTGAGCAAAATTTAAAGAAATGTTCCCTATACCCCTACTGCTGCATATGCATATACTCCTCCATTATCAATATCCCCACCAAAGGAGTGCATTGCTTATAGTTGATAAACATACACTAATACATCATTATGGTTCAGAGTCCATAGTGTAATTAGAGTTCACTCTTGGGTACATTCTATGCACAGAAGTTTAATGACATAGACTCACTTTTATAGTTTCATACAGATACATATTATTGCCATAACAATTATGTGTTCTACCTAGTCATTCATCAGTTCTCCCAGAACTTAGAAACCACTGATCTTTTAACTAACTACAGAGTTTGCCTTTTTCAAACTGTCATATCATTGGAATTATATAGTATTTGACCTAAAATCCATGTGGAAAATGTGGGGATGATATCTCCAACTCACAAGATTGTGTTATAAGTTAATATATAGAGAGGAATATCTAGAAAATGACTTGGGATAGCATAATGCTCAACCAAAAGTATCTGGACATTATTCTTCCAACTATCTTGGCAAAACTGTTATTAATTCTACCATTATAATCACTTTTTACCCTTTCAGCTTGCAGATATCATATATCATATATATGCAACATATATATACGACATATATATACATATACATATATATTTATATATATATATATATACATATACATAGCAGTTGTCTGGACTATGATCTTGGTTTTTCTCCAAACTATAATTTGTGCCTCATCTCTCAGAAAACCAGCATAAAACACTTCTTTTGGTTAAACCTTATTTTCTTCCTGTCCATATACTAGCCCATGATCAACCTCAGTCTGATCTCTTATGACTTTAAATATGTGAGCAAACCAATGAAATAACTGACCCTCTGTACTCAAGTAGCACTCTCCTGTTGTATAGAAAAGCATATCACAGTAATAAGTAGGTTATCAACTTAGTGAGACCATTAGTCCTTCATGGCTAGAATATAGCTAAAATATATGGAATAAAGACTTTTATTCTGTACTCTATTTGTTACCACATGAAAATTACCTTTCTTCTATCCTTCCATGTCTAAATCCCACGGGCATCTTCATATATGAACAAGTAGCCTTAGGCAACAAATATTCAATGGTACTCAAAATGGTCCTCATGAAAGGAACAGGCCACAGAATCATAGAGCAATGGCAGGTTTCTGAAGCAGAGGGAAGTAACACACAGAGAGTTTTGCCACTAAGGGTTGCAATGGACTTGGCATGATATAAAAATATTCAAAGAAACCCAACAGATATAGCCCCTTTGGAAAAAAAATTTCAGAAGTTTCTAAAATATTAAAATTTAGAAACTCTACTCCTAGGTATCTGCTTGGAGAATGCAAAAACTAATTTGAAGTGACATGTGCATACTTATGCTCATTAAAGCACTATTTACAATAGCCTAGGTATGGAACCAACTAAAGTATCCGAAGACAGAGGAACAGATAAAGATGTGATATGTAGATATACACAGTAGAATACTACTCAGTCATTTGAAAAAAAAGTGATGAACTCTCTCATTTGCAGCAGCAATGAATAAAAACTGCAGGGATAATGCTAAGTTAAATAGGTTAGTAAGAGAAAGCAAAATAGTGGATGGTTTTATATATTTAAGGAATATAGAGAGATAAAAAAAAAAAACAGGTCAGACGAAAATAAGGCAACAACAAACTCCAGAAATTTGACTGTATAATTGAGCCGACCAAAGGGAGAGAGAAGAAGAGAGATAAAGTAGAAATGGGTCCAATGGTGGAAGACCCCATGTGTCTTGGTGGTTGATGTAATATTGACTATAATTTCAAATCATATACAGTATTATAAACCAATGTTACCACAATAAAAGGAAATAAATTAAAATTAAAAAGAAATTAAGAGTACTTGGTTTAAGTAAATGATAAGGTTTATTTTACAAAATTCTGTTAACTTGTTAATGATCAAAAGCAAGGAGAAAGCAATTACATGCATAAATAATAATGTTCTACTTTGCATTGACATTGCAAATCCACTTAAATTTTTTTGCCTTTTCATTACTAAGAGCATCCAAATTTATTCAAACATAAATCAGTCATATTCTTCCCAAAAGACTGGACTTTCCTCAAGTCCAAGTAATTCTTTTTTTTCTTTTTTTTTTTTTTTTTTTTTTTTTTTTTTTTTTTTTTTTTTTTTTTTTTTTTTTTTTTTTTTTTTTTTTTTTTTTTTTGGTTTAAGACAGTCATGGTAATTCTATTTCCCTTATAGTGATTGATTTAGGAATGTACGTGAGGGAACAAACCTCACTAATACGAAGTTAGAGAAAACTACTGCAGATGAAAGAATGGTCTAATTAAAGAATGGTCTGATGTTGTTACTCTTCAGAAAGATCAGGAAAGAATTATAAAATAAGGGGAAAGAAATATAACCACTTATTCTCTTTCCTATATTTTTCTACACCAAATAGTTGGTAAGGAGACACATTTTTTATTCAAGAATACCAAATAATAACTGCAACCCTTAAGAAAATAATGAATCTAGGCAAAAAACACCAATAGATGTTAAAATATTATGCAAATTTGGTATTTATAAACTTTATAAAGAACAGATCTTATGACTTCTGAATTCTAAATCCACTAATGGATCTTAATATTACTAAAGGTGGAACAGGCAAACATTATCTGTCCTCTGATTTCAGCACTTATGAAGGGCACAATATGACTTTTGAAATGTTTTTGCAAAACAAAACAAAAGTGAATCTGAATTTACTCAAGTCTCTGCAATCAAATCTCTAGCTTGGAAACATGAGGGCCAACTTAAAGGCATCACAAGGAAGCAAGCAAAGCAAATGCAGATAGGATAGTCTATAGTACAATTAACATTGGTTTTTCATAAAATAAATAGAGAAACACTGTTATAGACTAAAAGAAACTTAGGGAACTATAATAATTTTATGAGGCCTATGTACTGCCACTTTTTTTCCTTTTAATAATTAGAAAAATTAAACATAGACAAGTATATAGATGATTTTAGGACACTATAATACTTTCATATGTGGTAAAGACTTTGCAGTATGTCAAAAAGTCCGTATTTGCTAACAATGTGTAGTGAAATATTTGTAGGCAAAATATCTGATGCTTGTTTAAATATATTCAAGCAAAAATAGTGGAAGAAAGGAATAAATGAACAGATTGGTAAAATGCTGATATTGTTGAAGTTATGTAAAAGGTATGTGTTTGGAATTTTTTAAAACTGAAAAATTTAAGAAAAAGTAAGGAATAAATACAACCTACAAAAGGATATATCCTTTACCCCATTTTCAACTTCTCAACATTACTATGATCATGTGGGGGTAAATCTTCTGTCAGAGCAAAAAAGGGAAAGAAAGTTCACTTGTTGATAACATTAGCAAACCACTAGATTAACCAGTTCTAAAACTGTTTCATTAACTAATTTTACAATGTCAGATAGCAAATGTTTTATTATTTCAGTAAATTTTGAGATGGGTTTTCTATTATGTTCAGTCATAAGTTTCCTATTTAACACAATGTTTTATAAAATTGTTGTACTTTTTTTTTTGTAAATTATTTCTTTCCAGTTAAGCAAGCAATTACATGTTCATGGTGGAGAAAGATGGAAGAAACAATAATAAAGAAGAACATGGAACAAAGAATCTTTTTTCCCCTTCATGCACCTCCCTTTCTCCATTCCTTAACTGGGGTAACTACTACTAACACATATTTATTCACATGATATATGAGTAGTTCCACTTATGTTTGCCCAGATGATACTGTTTGTGAGTACTCCTTTGGGAGTCTCTGTTTCTATGTGTCTGTATATATTCATTCAGGACCTAATCCTTTAGTGACAAAGAGCTCTCATTTTATCATCCTATAATTACCTCTCCAAGTAGTTAATTTAACAAAAAAACTTCACCAAGTTCAGTAAACAATTGTTAATAGGTGTTATTGGTATTAAGAAAAATAATTTGGATCGCAAGAATCTTTTCCAAACAGCACACAAACTGAACTCCAAGTCTGCAAATGCAGTGTTACACCTTCCCCACCCCCACAGAAAAATAACAATAGATCACAACCAAAGATACCAGCAGGTGTGCAACATGCAAATGGCAAGCATGGAAACTGAAGTGACTGACATTCTGAAGACATTTTCCAGCAAGATAAATTGTCAAAGCTGAGAACATTTGAACAGCAGGGCACAGCAAAGAGGCATTACATCTTCACATTTCAAGTCATTTGGCTGTGCACAGCAGAGTTACTTATAAAACTTAGTAGAGAGAAATCTACATTAACTGTTGAGCCATCCACAGGACTGCATTTGGTAAGGAGAGAGGGCATATGTGCCCATCTGTTCCGGATCTAGCTACCTTCCCAACCTTCCCTCTCTTGTCATTTTTAGAATGTAAACATTTTGAATGTAGGGAGGAACTGGGTTCTGTGGTATGTTCTGAACAGTTTCCAGCACTTTGAGCACTTAGAACATTTTTAAGGAATAAAAACATTTTGCATTGGACTGGAGGGAATAGAACTTCCCCTTCATTTGCTAAAATGAGAATATCTTTTATTCACCAAAAGCTGTTCTTTGGCTGACCAATTTAGTAAAAGAATAAAGAACTCTTCCTCTTATGCTTAGAAGAGACCTGATTTTAAACAATGAAATGAAAATTCAAGGAGATATGTAGCAGCAGAGAACTAGTTTGTAAAAGTATGTCTCTGCACAAGAAAGACAGTTTCAGGATGTAAAAGCCAGGCATTTTCTTTAGGGGTCTACCATCCCTGCTACAGAGATAGAAGAAAAGTGCAAGATTAGGCCACACTCTTATATAAAAGAAAGAAAGTGTTGTTTTATCCATGTGACTAAGTTTAAAAAGGGGGAAGGATTGGTGTCAATTTTGTAGAATATTTAAGAAGAAATCGTAAAGATTTTCCTGAGAAGAAAATCAAATTTATTTAAATTCTATTTGGAATTTATCATATATATGTACCATTGTTTAAGTGTGAAATGGTGGAAAATAGCATCATGGTACAGTGTAATTGCAAAAGTTTGGGAACTAAATAATATGCATCAAGAAAGGATGAGTTAGGTCATTTATTATAGCACACTCATGCTGTGGAATACTATGTAGCTATGAAAAATGAATGAGAAAACACTTCACATAGTCATAGACTGATCTGAGTATATATTGCTAAGTTTAAAAAGAAAAAGAAAGTGTATATTTCCCAGTTTTATAAAAAAGTAATACATAGACATACATATGTACTTATGCATATGTTTGCCATATATATAAGCATGCTTATATATACAGCAAATATATGCTTAAGTGTATTTCATAATGGCACATTTGAAAACTTCACTTTAACCTGATGAGGAGGAATGGTGACTGAACATGTGCAAGAAAAGAACTAGAGGACTGCTTTGCATTATGCAGTTGTCAGTTTTTCAGTTTGAATCCAGTGACCATTAAAAAATTAATTTTAGTGGGTCCTTTATTATAAAACTTTATTAAAACTTAAAATCAACTAGTTAAACCAAAATTCCATCTTTAGTATGATTTTTTAAAATACGTTTTTCCAAGTATTGCAGAAAGAAGGCTATACTGCCTGCTATGATTGCCTCAGAAAATAAATAAATAAATGAAGCAGGTAAAAAGGACATAAGTGTAGAATATACTATTTTTCTCTAGACAGCTGATAACCTGAATATATAAATATTTGAAATGGTGAGCTGCTAATATAAAATGAAAGATGTAACCTCGAGGGTAGAACTGAATTCACAAGGGAATGACTACAATTTAGAGGAAGAAAAATACATATAGTCAGACCAATGCTAAAACCTCAATTGCATCCACAGAGACTGTAAACAAGAAGTCTAGGTGAATGACAAACATTATAAGATCTTCAACAATGGATACTAGTTTTTATATACTCCACTCCATTTATGTCAATAACAGTTATATTTATGGAATATATGGATGAACTGATCCACAGGTCCTATAACCATAGAAAATGAAAGTGTAGGATAAAGGGCAACTCTCCCTTTTGCTCCTAGTGAAAATAAATAGTTACAGATAAAATCCATTAAAGAATGAATGCCTGAAGGCCTCTGTTATGAAATTTAACCTAATTCCTAAAATTCTTTGCTGTATATTTAATTTCTGTTATTTCACAATATTATGAAAATAAGAACATGGAGTATAGGAAATAAAAGCTGCACTAGGTTATCTGTCAAGGTAACAGAGGTTAAAATTCAAGGGAACTATTGTTGCTTCATTTTACTCATTCCTGATTACAAATAATTAAGGGAAGTGACCACTGCTTTTAATGTAGATTAAATGAGAAATAAGTCAATATTACATTAAAAAATACAGTGAATATAGTTGATAAGCCAGTTAGCATTATATTTGCTACTTAATTTATAGATATTAATTATAAATGTAAATCAGCATAATGTAGGCATAATGTTTCTTTATAATAATAAATAATTCCACATTGTTATTTCCATAAAAATATTTCATTTGAAAATGAAGTCACTTTTCAAGCTCAGAGAAAATACACTTGGGAAAATTGCAGTCTCCCCAAATAACCCACAAAGATATAAACATAAGTTAATAATCTACATGTCATTTTCATTTGGTGTTTGAGAGGTATCAGATATATGGAAAACTATGGGTAAAAAGCAGGAAGACATGTCTCAACAAATCATCATTATAAGATGTTTTATTTCTGTATGTGATTTTTTTGTGTGTTTTTTTAAACCAGTGATCCTCCCTGGGCTGTCAGATATCATTGATGACATTTTCTCATTTGTCTAACGTTATTAAATCTTACACCCAATTAGCTTTTAGTTGTTACAATCTAAATAACGATAAAAAGGCTCTGTTTAACAATCTGGGTAGGACAACCGGTGACTGAAAAAAAGTATAAATGTAGAAGTAAAAGTCCAATCATTCATCTTGATAATTTGTACATGCTTAAATATTTGCATGTACAAATTAAGAACTAGAAGTTTCTTGAAGGCCTTCAGGAATAAAGGGGATTTCTTCTACAACAATCCTGACAGTCAATCACCCTGGACAATTGAGTGAGTATTCGCAGTGATGGAAATTAATAACCAATAGTTGCTTGTTGTATAGTTCTAAACTTTATTGGAAAAATTTTCCTTGTTTCAACAATTAGACCCCACACTTTCTGCTAATTATTCCAAAGCAAACAAAAAGAAATCTCTTCTCCCAACATGGCAGCTTTTCAAATATTCACACACTGCTGCCATGTACTCAGGTGCTTTTCAGTTCCAAACCAAACATCAGTCAAGTGTTTTCTTATACCATACTTTCCAGACTCTCCACCTTCCTTTTCTGTTTCTCTTTGTACTCTAATATGACAATGTCCCTCTGAGAGTGTGACATTTAGAAAGGGACATAAGTCTGGAATAATCAAGAGACAGTCCTAGGAAAAGTGTGTCTCTTTCGGGGATAACATCCCATCAATGAGATAAGACTTTAACAAATGCTATTATATGCCTTAACAATTATATCACATGTTAAGTTTCATATTGCATGTAGAGTTAACCACAGTGCTAAGGTTTTCTCATTGTTATACTTTATGATTGTAATATTATTTCAATACTAATAAGACTATATTAATATCTGCAAAAATTTGTCTCATGGTTTTAGTTCATTTTTTTAATGAGTATGGATTCTGCTATTCAATATATTCATTATATCTCAGTTTGCATTAATTGTAATTATTATAAGTTTGAGTACTGTTTCCAAGTCAGTAAAATGAATGCTTAATAGAGACTAAAGGCTTATGAAACCTCTTAAAAATTGAGACTAAAGGCTTATGAAACTAAAAGCTTATGAAACCTCTTAAAAATTGATATTGGTGCATTAATTAATCAAATTTCTGTGTATTTAGTTGCACAATCACATATGATTCCAGTTAATTAAGTTGTCATCATTTTCACATTTTATCAGTTCTTCAAAAGTATATGAAAAGGGATTATCGGATGACCAAACCACTCTGCATAGTGTATTGCTGATCCACCAATTTAGCAAGCCATAAAAGAAAGAGAAGAAGCATTACTTAAGAAGTACTTTCTGCTGGTGAATGCATGCTGCCACCCAGAGATTATATTTCACATTTCTGTGTATCCTGTACCAATTTATTTCTTCACCCAAAAAAAAATGACTTTTCTATACACAGGACCTGAGAATTTGGAATTCAACTGATATGAAATATAAAATATTTAAAAACTTAAACACCAGTGAATACTAAGAGTGCTCAAAGCAAGAAGCAGAAATCCGGAATGATGATTCAGTTTTAGTGGAATTTGAGTTTCTACTTAGAGAGAGTTTTTTTATATCTGCTGGAGTGATAATGCAAAATATTATGGAGAAGACTGCCTTCTATTAAACATGTATCTTATTAAAGTTACACAAATGTGCAAGTGTATTTATTTTTAAATGATGTCTCTTTCTGTCAATATTTGTTACCTTCCTGACAAATACTTAAAAACAAAATACTGTTCTTTACTTATGCTAGTTATGATCATTGGTGAGCAAATGAATGAATTAATAAAGACAGATGAAGGAAGAAAAGAGAGGTGAATAAGAATTTTCTTTATTAATAAATTGGTCCTCTTAATTTTTTATTAGGATAGAAATGTCTTCTCTGAGTGACTCATAGAGGCAAGGAAAATTAACTGAGAGAGGCAGTGGGAAATAGGAGCACTAATGACTTGAGGTCCAAATTATTTCACCAAATCTTTCTCACAAGTTCTAGGATAGACTTGACTAACTTATTCAAAAAGAAATTTTAATTTTTATTAGGGAAAAATAAACCCCTTGAAATCCAGTCTGTGAACTGAAAGGAAAAAAAAAAAAATAATGTGCTGGTAAGAAACAGTGATCTATCTATATGTAACAGAAAGCCTAATTAAAAATGAAGAATTATATATATTATTTCTTCAATTATTCAAAAAACATTATTCTCATCAAAGATGCTTTTAATTTAAAACATTTTTCCTATGGGGTCAAAGTAGATTTGATATTAATAGTTTCTTGAGAAAATAATTAAGCTGATAGAATTCGACATGAAAACATTATTTGTGGTGAATGTAGACTAGGTATAGAATAAATTATTTAAAATGCTTGCCATGATAAATGTGAAAGTAAGGTTGATTTCACAAAACAAATCTGGTCATTGTTAAAATTTCTAATATTTCAAGTTACAGGGCAGTCCAAAGGTTTGAAAAAAAAGTTCTAAACTTTTGTGAAGTACCTCAGTCTATAAAATTTCCCTTTAATGTGTGTTCCTTTTTTTTTTAATTTTTTTCTTTACATTTAAGATACTTGGTGTTTTTTTTTTTTTAAGTTTCACTGTTTTGCCAACCAAAAATTTGAATGGCAATATATTACTCCAACTTCTTATTGATTAAAGATTATAAGCATCATAAAAATTTTTGTACTGCTTGTTTTTTGTGTTATTTGTGCAATAAAAAATAGTCTTTTTTCTTGGCTCCTTTCCAGATACTATCTTGGTATAATATTTTCTTTATCCAATGAAGGCTAGAAGGTGGAAAGATACTTGGGACCTAGAGCCACACTGACTTTAAGTATTAGAAAAAGTGCCATTTCAAAACTATGAGTAATTCCATGTCCTCCAAGTTATGGGGATAATATACCACTCTTCCTTTGATCTTGGAATAATATTATAAGTGCCTACATTATATAAATATAAAGTTGCAATATTTGGGAAGCTGTGACTCCAAAACGCTAAACTATTCTTTGAGATCATGGAAAAGATTGAGATATACTGCTGCAGACTCTTTCCTTAATAAAAAAAATTATTTTTTTCAACAAATGACATATAAAGGAACTTGGATTAAGCTAACATCAGATTTCTCTAAAGAAACATGAGAGGCAGGGAGAGAATGAGGCGACAAATTCAACATACTCCCAGATAAACGCTTCCAATTAAGAATACTCTCCTGCAACCCTCTCCTGTAGACATGATGAGGAAATTAAGGTCTTCTCAGAGAAATAGCATCTTAGAGAGTTTGCAAGCAATAAATCTCATTTCCAAGAAATAATAAAGGGAACTTTAGTATTTAAACCAAAGAGAGGAATAAACACAAAGATCTTAACAAACAAATAGAAACCACAAAACAAGTGGGGGGAAATGGCAGTAGCCAATCTTCATTTATGAGTAACCATCTAATTGTCCACTGAATGAACTCACCAATAAAAAAAACAGAGTATCTAGCTGAATTAGGAAACATAATCCAACCTTCAAACTGCCTGCAGGAAACATACTTAAGTAACAAATATGAACCTATAATGAAGTAAAGAAATGGAAAACAATTCTGCAAGCAAATGGCAATCAAAGGAAGGCAGACTCAGCCATATTTATATTAAATAAAATAGATTTGTTATTCAAAAAGGTTAAAAAGAGACAGGGATGGACACTACAAAATGATTAAGGAAACAAAACAGCAGTTAAACATAACACTCATATATTCACCAAACAAAGAGAACCAAAATACATCAGACAATATTATCAAATATGAATACAGACTATGGAGAAAATACATGTGGTTGGAAACTTCAACACCTCACTCTCACTGATTCTGGAAGCCTACCCACTCCCCCTCCTGCCATTAATAGTTGATACAGACATTTGATAAAGAATTAGCTACTCTCCTGTTACTATAGACTTGCAAATTTTACAGAGAGCTGGGTAGTACTTTGATTTGCATACCTGCCTGAGAGGACTTCCCCCCTAGGAGTCCTTGGTAGGAAAGCTTGGGATAAAGGGTATACAGAGGCTTGAGGAAAAAGGACCTGGAAGTGAGACCTGCAACCATAAAATACATAGAAGAAAACCTGGGCAAAACCTTCATGAAGTTCACCTCAGAAATCCGTTTGGGGAAACAACTATGGCCGGCAAAAAAATGAAGGAAAGCATAAACAGCTGGGACTATATAAAACTAAAAAGTTTCTGTTCAGCAAAAGAGACAATAAACAAAACAAAAAGAAACCCAACCAACTGGGAGAAGATTTTTGCCCTACAGACAAGCGACAAGGGTCTGATAACAAAGATCCACAAAGAGCTCCTACAGCTCAACAAAAACAAAGCAAAAAACCCAATCAAAAAATGGGGAGAAGAACTAAAAAGACACTTCACCGAAGAGGAGATACTGATGGCTAATAGACATATGAAAAAATACTCCCCCTCACTAATAATTAGGGAAATGCAAATTAAAACCACACTGAGATACCATCTTACACCAGTAAGAATGGCCCACATTAATAAAACAGACAACAAATGTTGGCGCTGATGTGGAGAAAAAGGAACTCTCTTACACTGCTGGTGGGAGTGCAAACTGGTCCAGCCACTATGGAAGACTGTGTGGAGGACCCTCAAACAATTGAATGTGGACTTACCATTCAAACCAGCAATCCCACTACTAGGAATATACCCAGAGAACATGAAGACATTAATTCAAAAGGACACATGTGCACGCATGTTCATTGCAGCCCTGTTTACAGTTGCAAAGAATTGGAAACAAACCAAATGCCCCCAAACGGATGATTGGCTAAAAAAAATGTGGTACATATACACGATGGAATACTACGCATCCATCAAGGAGGACAAACACATGTCATTTGCAGCAACCTGGATGGAACTAGAAAGACTCATATTGGCAGAAATAAGCCA